>JAMWYP010000495.1:0-182946 GCA_025563575.1 Acacia pycnantha | reverse complement strand
GTCTTGAAACAACCAAAAAGAATGTTCAAGAAAGCTACAAGCTAAGTGACACTTGGTCTTTAATTCCGAAAAGGATATTTAAATATCACTTTCATAACAACTAGCATTTCTAAAACTAAAAGCCACTTTAAATATGTTTCACTAGAATAATCAAGAAAAACACTAAATCTCACTAAATCTTTTCTTTATAGCATATACCTCGTCAACTTTGCCTAAAGGTTTAACAACTTCATAATTTTACCCCTATTTAATATACATTATACCCTATTGAAAAAAAAATTATACAATAACAAATAAAGGTAAAATTTGTACATTTATATAAAAAGATTAATGATATGACTTATAAATAAAACCTATAAAAATATTCGTTCTCTACCTTACAAATAGAACCAGAGGAGTATTCAATAAAATCCTTAAGTCATTTTTTATTTCCTAATTTAAAAATATGATGTTATTTGAATTATATTTTGTGGCTGTTGGATTTCTCCATTCACAATTCACAATAAATTGTAAATGAAATCATTCAGTAGTAATGGGAATTTTTAAAATCAATTATCGAAATGATTCAGTTATTTTTCATCTAACAAAGGAAAATTGTGAAAGTACATGTCCTTCCATTTTTCCTTTACAAAATCTTGATCCACTTTAATATCTAATGTTTCACAACAGTTTCACAACATCTTTTTTTTTTCTACAACATTAAAATATAAATAATAATTTCTTTTTATTCTATTTTTTGAATTTATTGTTACTAATAGAAGTTATAAACATGAATTATGAATTATAAAAACTTTTACTTTATGAGTAATTAAATGGGTATAGGCCCAACAACAACAGGAGCAATATAGCCTGCCCCAACAAGGGGGAAAAAGAAAAAAACTTGTGCCCCAAAAAGATGAATTCAAGATCACAGATATATTATATTTCAGAAATGTTTGTTTGCCCATTTAAATCTAGTATTTCTCTTCTAGTTTAATCAATCAAATCTTCTACAAGTCTCTTCTGAAGAATCTATAAAAAGTTTATGATAAGTTTTTCAATTATTTTTTTAGTTTTTAAATAAATTTTTTACTTTTTTGAAACAACATTAGTCAGCATTATGCAGGTATTTTAGCAATAACCGGAAAATTAAAAATATATGTAAAAATAAAATGATGACAAATGTATATATGATATAATATACACTGACCTCTTTTTCAGATGTTGTTCCTCCTTCTTTTGTGAAGACCAAAGTAAATGTTGGTGACGAGAATAAAATATAGAATCCACCAAAAACAAGTCCTGCCAATTTAACAAAATTCACAATAACTTGTTTAATTTAATTAATTAGTTCAAAACTCTTAAAGTTAAGGTATCTATATAATCAGAATACTACTAGTCATCATCAAAAAGTTAAAAACATAATTATCAAATATATATCACAAGAAAATAGGGATATAATGCAAAACCATTATTATTAAAAAAAAAAATTAAGAAATTTTGAAGAAAAAAATGAAAGAAATTAGCAATAAAAATATGCTAGAAGGAAAGAGATTCTCAAACAAGAAAATAGCAATAAAAGCATAAACACGATATTAAAATAATAAAAATGCACAATCAAATTACAATATGTCCTTACATATTCTTAAAAGATTCAATGTTGTTTCACTGTAAAACCAAGAGATACTGAAAGAGATTCTCAAACAAGAAAACAAATCCTACCAGCCAAAATTGTTTGAAAGCTTTAGTTAAGAGAAACAATATTAATAAAAAAATATAAAAAGTATGAGAGTATAGTGATTAACAATTAATTCATTAAATAATATTGTTTATTTTTTTGCTAAGAGTAGGTATCCTCCTATTGGAGGAAATCCTATTTAAGGCATTGTCGGGCACTAAATATGAGCACCTCTCACAACAGGAATTCTAACATTAGTTTTCCACGTTTTGAGGGACTAACCTTTTCTGCTAGATCCAACCCCGTTGGTAATATGATCACAAAGGATATGCATTTCTTTTTTATGTGAATGGGCTTTATTTATTTATTTATTTTATAGTCATGCAATCTGAATTTTGCAATTGTTCTTTTTCCGATACTTTCAATTACTTATAATTGGAAATGTTCAGATTATAATATAAACATAAAAAATCATTATGTATATATCTCACTTTTTTGAGATTTCAATCGCAATAAAAATGATACCAAACAGAACAGAACAGTAAAAACAAAAACAAACAAAACATATGCAATCGCATACAAGTTTCCAAAGCAAAAACGAAAAATAAGACCTTTTCATAATGCAAAACCCGTTATTATTAAAAAATGATCTTACAAAGTGATTAAGGGGGAAAAAAGAAACTAGAAAACACTATAGTAATCAAACAACAATAAAGTCCAAACTTGAGTAGTTCAAAACAGAAGTCATATTCAAAATGCTAAACATAGGGATTAGCTACCATCATCTGCTCTTATTGTTCTCTTCACATCCTCTTCTTCCCCATTACTCATCTCAACTTTTAGATTGAAATCTGAGCTATTCAGATTTAATATTTTATAAAAATATTCTTTTAAAATATTTTTTTATTACAGTTATAAATTATCATAACTAAAATTTAGAAGTTTTTAAATTTATTTAATTATTTTTTTTATAATTTGATATTTTATTATTATTATAAAACATTAAATGTGAATTGCTCATATTGCAATTTAAAGGTTGAAATGAGTTGTGGAAGCCAAGGGAAGATGATGAGAAGAGGACGGTAGCCAATCTCACTAAACATAAGTAAGAATTAAGTAAGAATATAATTGATGGATGAAGGCATGCATGTATAAGGAAAATAGCAATAAAAATATAAACATAATTTAAAAATAATAAAAATAAATACAATTAAATTAGAATATATCCTTACATAAGAGATTTTGGTGTTGATTTACACATAAACCAAAGAAAAATAAAAGATTTCCAAATGACAACACAAGAATACAAATCCTGTCAAACAAAAATCCTTAAAAGCTTTAATTTTAACTTTTAAGAGAAATAATATTAATAGAAAATATGCAAATTATATGAGATTAAAGTGATCGACAATTAATTCGTACAACTAATATATTTTGGGATCACCAAAGTTATGCATCTTTTGTGAGTGAGTTTTTTTTTTTTTTTTTACAGGCATGGAATATGCTAAAAGTGAAACAAAAAATAGAGAACACAATGCTAGTTAAACAATTCAAAGAAAAAAAGCCCTACAAATTTTACAATGGCTTCTAACAGAAGTCATTATAAAAATGATAAAAATGTTTTACAAAAAATGATAAAAATGTGATTATAAGAATATAATAGGTATAAAGGAAAATAGAAATAAAAACATAAAAATTATTAAAACAATAAAAAGAAACCCAATCAAATTAGAAACATGCTTACCTTTTTTTAAGTGATTTTAGCGTTGTTTCACATAGAAACCAAGGAAAAATAAAAGAGATGCTCAAACCACAACATAGGAATACAAATCCAGCCAAAAAAAAAAAAGTGAAAGCTTTAGTTTCAAGAGAAATAATATTGGTAGAAAATACCCAAATGGTATATGACATTAAAGTGATCAACAATGATTTCATTGTTGGTCCTTACAATTTTATTAAATAGTTGGTTTTGATCCCTTTAATTTCAAATCGTTGGTTTTAATCCATATAGCTTGAAAGGAACTTGGTTTGAGTTTAATTATAAGGATTAAAATTAAAACTCGGTAAAAGTATAGGGACAAGTCATTAAACTTAGACCAAATTCTTATAAATCTATAGGAAAAATCAAAACTTGATCAAAGCAAGGACTAATAATGACATTAACACACAACTAATTCATATAAATATACTCCTTCATGTCCTTAATATAAACTACAAAGTGGATCTTATATTAAAGACATGAGAGAGCAATATATTTTGGAATCCCCAAGAACATGCATATTTTTTAATGAGCTTTATTTTTTATTGGAATGGAATATGCTAAATAAAAAAAAAATAGAGAACACAATAGTAGTCAAATAACTCAAAAACAAGACCTACAAAGTTTACAGCGGCTCCTAACAAAAGTCATAATCAAAATGCTAAAAATCTGATTATAAGATTAGAATTGATGTCAAGGAAAATATCAACAACAAAAAAATATTAAAGTAATAAAAAACACAATCAAATTAGAGTATATCCTCACCTTCCTACAGTAATTTTGGTGTTGTTCCACACAAAAACCAAGGAAAAGGAAAAGAGATTATCAAACCAGAACACAAATCCTATCAAACAAAAACATGTGAAAGCTTTAGTCTCAAGAGAAATAATATAATTACTAAAATTTACAAATGGTATGATATTTACGTGATCAACAATTAATTAATTCATATATATACTATTTTTTGAGATAACCAAGCTTTTTTTAATGAGTTTTATTTTTTTTATAGGCAGGGAATATACTAAAAGAAAAAAATGGAACACAATAGTAGCCAAACAACTAGAGCTGGCAATCAGGGCCGGCCCGTGAAGGGCCAGGGCCTAATAGGGCCGGCCCTCCAGGGCCCGAGGTAAGAAAAATACATGTTTTCCAAAGCCCGGCCCGAGAGCACCAGGCTGTGGCCGGCCATCCAGGCCCGGAAATTACTATTCCAAATTTTAATTAATTTTCCTATGTTTTTTAAAGAAATATAATTAGTAAATTACATCACAAATCATCCAACAAATAAGCACAATACTAATTCATAATCAAAAGCAAACTATGTTCACAAATAACTCACATAAAACATAAGAAACATACCACTAAGCGACATTAGTACGATGACTATTATTGTAACAAATAATTTAATCATTAAACATAAGAGTAATTTTATTTACAACAAATAATAAACCAAATCCTAAAATTAGAGTATAGTTTTTATGTATTTGTAGTTAAATGGATAAATAACTCTATAACAAATACAATATATATATTAATAAATTAAAAAAGAAAAAAAAAAGAAAAAACTACAGTGAAAAGGGCCTGCAGGGCTGGCCCGAGGCCCTCCAGGGCCGGCCCGTTTAAGCCCGATGCCCTTCAGGGCTGGCCCTACAGGGCCAATTTCAAATATCTCGTCTATTTTTCAAGCCCGGCCCGATGGGCTCGACCCGATTTGCCGGCTCTACAAACAACTACCAAAAAAAAAAAGATTATCAAAAAAAAACTCCCAAAAAAAAGTCCTACAAATTAAATTTTGCAATAACTCAACAGAAGTCATAATCAAAATGCTAAAAATGTAATTATAAGGATAGAATTGACACACACACACACAAGGAGAAAATAGCAATAAAAAAAATATTAAGATAATAAAGAGAAACACAATCAAATTATAATATTTAATTTCCTTACTTTTTTTGAAGATATTTTAGTGTTGAATATTTCAAACTATAATATAAACATGAAAAATCTGAACCATTATAATTAAAACTATACAAGAAAATCATAATGTATATTTCCAAATATTTTGAGATTTTAATCGCAACGAAAATCACGAATAAAATGTTAAAAACATTAAGAGTGCAAACTTGTAGAATTGCATACAAATTTCAATAGCAAAAATGATTTACCAATAGCCAACAGGGTTTGGGTTTAGAAGAAGAGGCTAAGCCCTCACAATTAGAATTCCTAAAATTTATGGTTCTTAACTGTAATTAATTATATTACTCTAGTTATATTTATAAGACACTTCCAACATATTTCATTGTAACTAAGCTATAACAACTTTTTACCTTTACCCTATCTAATATACATTATACCACATGAGAACAAAGTCTTTGCAATAATAAATACAGGAAAAAATGCACATTTATGTAAAAACATTTAATTATGTGACTTATAGATAAAACTAATAACTAAAATCTTCTCTTTCAACAATATTAATAGAACCAGAGGAGTATTCATCATTTCATCATATAAGGTGTTCAACAAGTAATTTTCCCAATTTAAAAAGATCATGTTATTTGAATTATATTTTGCAGCTGTTGGATTTATCCATCGGTAATTCACAATGAATTGTGATTGGAATCATTAGTGATGGAAATTCTTAAAATCAATTATCCAATAGTATCAGTTATTTTCATCTAACAAAGAAAAATTGTGATAGTTCATGTCCTTTCATTTTCCCTTTACACAATCTGGATCCATCTAACAAAGTATGAGGAGCAATTTTGTTTATAAATAAAAGAGTATTCATTATCCTAAAATATTTTTCATTAGATCTTAAATTAATTTTTAGTACACTCAGCAATGTATACGTAAAATAATTTTTTTAGTGACACCCAGTATCCAGTACTCTAAAGCATTTTTCAATAGATATTGGGTGCCCGCAAAAAAATATTTTAGGATGTTGGGTGTATTAAAAATTAACTTAAGATACCTAATGCTATTTAAAAATAATTCAGAGTACTATATGCTCTCTCACTCTATTTTTTTTTTTAAGTCCTCCCTTTACTTTGTTAACCCCAAAACTACGTAGTTTTTAGGTAAAGGATGAGAGTGGATAGAAAAAGAAAATAAGAGAAGTCAAGTCCTATTTCCCTTTCGTTAAACCAAAAAAGAATCCAGAGAAACTAAGATGAGCTAATAGCCTAGTAAAACAAGCCTCTTACTATTTAATATTTACATATTAAGAAGGTTGAATAATATTTATTTAAGAATCTACAAAATTTAGCTAGAACTATTAACGCCGCCTATCTATGTTGGCAATTAAAAAACTGAGGTAGAAAAAAGAGTTGTAGAATTATTGCAATAGTATGTATTGTGGGGGAAGTATCTACATCAGTTAGACTACTTACTGACGCAAAAATCCAAAACCATGTCGGTTTCAGAGTAAACGATGTAGACTATCATACAAACGACGTCAGTTTACTCCAAGACCAACATAATTAACAGAATTATTTAAAAAAACAACTTTCTACGTCGGTAATTATTAGAAAAAACGATTATCTATATGTCAGTTTTTATGATTACCAACGTAAAAGTCTTTTTTATGAAAAAACTAAAAATCAATGTACCACAGTTCTCCTCCTTAGATCTGCACCAAGCTCTCCTCATCCATTCATAAGAAAACATTTTCTCTTGCAACAATTTTATGAAAATATAAAAGTTTGAGAAATATATTTCTGAGTTCGTTTTACCATCAACAGAAAGATGACGAATCAAGAGAGGTTGAGAGAAATGCTTTCTGATTCGAGTATTTGTCGATTGATTTATTTTGCTGGTATGAATTTCTAGTTGATCATGGTGGATACTGGAAGTTGAACGGTGAAGAACAATGGCTGAACTAAAGTTGATTTTTTTTTCCATATGGGGGTAACTTGTCTTCTTGCTTTATAAATACATATATATATATATTTAAAAAGAATGCAACAATTCCATAATCATACCAAAACACACTTTAAACTCACTTTCCTCTTACCCTTCCACTTCCAGTTCCACTTATACTTCTTGTGCTCAAAGTGAATTATTAATGAAAACTAAAAGTAGAAACTAAACATATATAGAAAGAAGGACAATAAGAAAAAATAATACTGGATACACTAAAATATGGGTTTATTATTATTAGTTTCTTCTTTTGGCCTTTGAGACAAAATTCCAAGGAATCTAGAGCATGCAAACAGCTGGCACACTCAAATAAGCCCTGCTGATTTGATATTTGAAAAAACAAAAATCGTTTTGAAGCAACATTTTTGTTGGGTTAGTTTCCTTACTAGTAATCTAGCATACTAGTTTACACAACAACTAAGCCTTTTTTATATCAAAAAAAAAAACAACCAAGCCTTAAAAAGCCTCAGGTTTCATTTTTAGACTAAAATTTAAAACATTTTCTTCAACTGATATTGAATAATTTATCAATTATCAATATATATAGCAGAAGTAAGAAAAAATTAAAAATGCAAAACAAAATATTAAAGAAATTGACAAATAACTATCAAAATAATTAGAATGTATTTCTGACATAAAAATATATATATAATGTACTGTTACCTTTTTTAACTTTTGTTGAAAGACATGAAGCTATCAATGAAAATCGATCTAGAACACACAAATGGCAAACTCCATACAAGTCCTGGAAAAATTAAAAAGAACATGTAGATAGAGTGAAATTTAATGTTAAACTTACAAGAGTATGGATAATACTTACTCTGTGTACTTCTACAATGAAGCTTTTACCTTCTTGTTTTGTTTTTTGTTTTGGTTTTTGCCTTCTTTCCTCAACTACCGCAACGATGTTCCATAGAGAAATCTGGTTTTGTTTAGAGAGAGAAATAAAAGCAAAGGGTGCATCGTAGAGAAAGTGAAAGGAAGAGTGAGAGAGAAAAGAGGTGCACAGACCAGCTAGAAGCAAAAGCAGAAATTTATTCAGAAAGGCAAGAAGAATCGAGAATGCTATAAATGAGTGAATCCTCACCATATTAAATCTGAACGGTTCATATCTACAGTCTATATTTACTTTTTGACTTTTATTTTTCAAGAATTATTTAAATCTAAAAAATGATATTTTTAATTATTAATTTTTTAAAAAAATAGTTTTTTATTTAAAAATATCAATTAAAAAATTAAATCCAGGCCGTTGACACAATATATGCACGGTTTAAATCTCAAGACAGCTATGGCCCTCGTTTGAATATAAAATAAAAAGTACTTGGCAGGGGTCCACTGCTATGTGGGTGCGTCCCCACTAGCAGGTCCGATAATAATTGAGATTCCTGTGCTTTAGTTAGAAAATAGGGAGAATCCATATCAAGGCCCAATTAAAGTCCAAAATTGTAAAAAGGGCCCCAACCACTTTCAGCTATCACAAATAGCCCTAGGGCCCTGATGGGTATTTTATCAAAAAACGAAATTACATTGGTGCCCTTAGTAAAAGTCTGAAATTCAATTAATCCTGTTCGTCCAACACACGTACTACTTCCTTTATTCATTTCTTCCAACCGAACCCAAAAAACAGAAAAGAGGGACGGAGAGAGAGCGTGAGAGATAGGCAGAGACGAGAGACCAAGAGCGAGATTGAGACGGAGAGATCGAGAGGAATCGGAAGGAAGGAAGAGACCATTTTCGGCTAGCTCTCATGCTCCTCTATTTCTCATCCATTCCCTTCGGCCTTCAATAGAAATAGAGCGTGAGAGTGAGAGAGAGTCCGAGAGAGCGAGATCAAGAGGTGAGACGGAGAAGAAGAAGAGGAAGGAGGAGTTGAAGAAATCCATGTGCAAGCTTGGATTTGGGTTTAGGTAAGCCTCTTCATTCTCTTCCCATCACTGATTTTTTTATTGTTCCAATTTGGGGATTATTGAGACCGATTGAAACGAAGCTAAGGGAAGGGGATTAATGATTAAGTAAAGATAGTCGTAGATTGGGGATTTTGAATCAAAATCTATTAGGAAATGTTCTTGTAAGTTGTTGTATTTGGCATTTCGTTGGTTTGGTTTTACATTACTGTATTGATCGAACTAAGGGCTTCTTTGTTTTTGAGTATGTATATGTTGAATGTGTGATTAGTCTTTGGTTCATGATCTTCAAAGATTGCAGAACCATATCTTTCGGTTGAAGTAAGGTGAACCGGGTTTGGCTTTTTCTTGTTAGCTCTTGTAGATTTCACTTTGTTATCTTCATTTTCACTGGATACATTAGCACTTTATTATCGAATTTTAGTTTACATGACCTTGGTTTTATTTGAACTACGAAACCGACCTTTCGTTTACTTAAATGGAGTGAGAAACTTGTTCGATTGATTGGTGAGTGAAATGATAGAAATTGAAGCATTTCATTAATCTAATAGGGAATTGATATCTTATATATTTGTTTCCTTTTACGTTTAGTTCTTGACCTAAAGGATAAGTCTTTAGTGCCAAGAGTTTTGCTCCTTTTGTTCTCTGATATGTGATGATTCTCTTGATCTTCTTTTGGCACTGACAATTGCATTATATTGCCACACATTGATTCCTTTTGGAAGAAATGGTGAATACGGGATTGTTTTCTGACATTGTTTGATTTGGACTCCTCTTTTGAAGTGTCATTGATATCATTTTGTTAATAAGCTGCACTTTGTGATTCTGATGAGCGGCGGATGCCATTGTCACCCGGTTCAAAGTTTCTTTGTCCAAATATTGAAAAAGACACATCAGTGAGTAGCTATGTTGTTTACTTGTCTAAACCTTAATTTCTCCTTAAAAAAGTTGCAATTCATATTTTTAAACTTCAATTATCTGTAGTTAAGTGATTGGCCCTACCTTGGACTTGTGCAAATATGTGTGATTGGTAGCCATGCACAATTAGGACAGTGGAAGGTCCCCAATGGGCTGAAACTCAATTACTGTGGTGAATCTGTTTGGCAAGCTGACTGTGTGATACTGAGTTGCGATTTTCCAATAAAATATCCATTTTGGACTTAGTCCTTGATCTTAGATGATATATGTGTTATTACTTTCATTGGAGAGTTTCTTGACCTCAAATTACTGGTTTATTGGTGTGTGCATCTGGTTTCCATTTAGTTCAACTTTTACCAATCAATGATACGTACGTGCATGGGATGTGGTGGGATTCTTATCCATACAGTGCAGCACCACCTTCCTTATTTCTACAGATGAATATATACCTTGTATATATATCTTTATATCATTATTGGTGTGTTTACATTTTCCTTTTACTCTTCATTAATTTTTCAAAAATCAATTCATTCCCAAAAGCTTAAGCTATTAGAAAAGGGACCCTAAAATGGTTCTATTATTAATATTTCTTAGACCCCACCTAGTAGGAGTCTTGTGCACTTGGCTACTCTTTATTTCTAACACACCCCTTAAAAAGAGTTTTTTAGAAGAATTAGCCCCCTCTACTTTGGGTTGAATTCTAGCTCCTTTAAAAAATTCTTCTATGAGAATAAGGTTTTAGTTCATCTAAACTCTTTCTAATATTTTGCAAAATATCTTTGATCTATCATAGTTTTTTGTTTATCTTCCTCTTTTGGTCCTTATTCTATTTGAACTTGGCTGTTTACATCTGTGCATATTATATTGTTATATTTAATTTATACACCAACTCAGCTCTGTTTTTATGTTAAAAGGATTGGTTGAAACCCTATGCTGCCTTCTGTTTCTTGCAGTATTTTTTTGAAACATCAACTAAGGCACCTCCAGATTGGTACTAAAGGGAGATCTTCTCATAGATGTTGACAAAAACATCAACCATCGCCAAAAAGCATTGACTTTTTTCGAGGACTATCACAAGCAAAAGAAGAGACGTTAGGTGGCATTTTTATTAGGACACATTGCATTTATCAGAAATTTGTATTCATGAGAATGACATTGACCATATATTCTTTTGTAAATAGCCTACTGATGTTAACTTTACAAAAGTTGAGGCAAAAGTGTCCCAATTGCGTCCACACTCTTTTGTTGTATATGTCTTTAGATAGAAATGCACACCATATTATTTTGGAGATGGTGTGTGATGTTGTCATTATGAATTTGTAGATGCATTTGGTGTTGTAAATGAAGGTTGGATATTATTATCACAATTGTAGCCAAGTCTCATTTATGTACACATATTCATATTGTTGTTATTAGGGACCGATGTTGTTGTTATTGGGGGTGATATTGTTGTTATAAGGGGTGATATTGTTGTTAGTGACCCTGTTATTGTTGTTAGTGGCCCTGTTATTATTGTTAATACCCACGATATTGTTGTTAATACCCCACGATATTGTTGCTAATAACGGGGGTATTAACAACAATATCGGTCATGCTAACAATAGCGGGGTATTAACAACAATATCAGGGGTCACTAACAACAATAACAGGGGTATTAGCAACAATATCAGGTGTCACTAACAACAATAACAGGGGGTATTAACAACAATAACAGGGGGTACTAACAACAATATCAGGGGTATTAACAAATAACTAGTAGATCGATAATCCTCTAGGAATTGAAGTAGCGGGATAATTTTGTTGAAGTAAGAAAGGATCACCCAGCGTTCTTTAAATTGTCTCGATGCTAACTTGACCATTTGAATTCAATGACAAGAGGAAATTTTTCCTTCTTTATGATATTTGTTCATGATATGAGAAAAAAAATGCAGCTGAAACGCCCCCTGATATTGTTGTTAATACCCCCTGTTATTGTTGTAAATGACCCCTGATATTGTTGTAAATGACCCCTGATATTGTTGTAAATGACCCCTGATATTCTTGTAAATGACCCCTGTTATTGTTGTAAATGACCCCTGATATTGTTGTAAATGACCCATGTTATTGTTGTAAATGACCCCTGATATTCTTGTAAATGACCCCTGTTATTATTGTAAATGACCCCTGATATTCTTGTAAATGACCCCTGTTATTGTTGTTAATACCCCCTGATATTGTTGTCAGTGACCCCTGTTATTGTTGTTAATACCCCTGATATTATTGTCAGTGACCCCTGTTATTGTTGTTAATACCCCCTGATATTGTTGTTAATACCCCTGATATTTTTCTTTAAGGGGTCATTGACAACAATATCAGGGGTCATTTACAACAATATCAGGGGTCATTAACAACAATATCAGGGGTCATGCAGACTTGACCATTTTTCTAATGACATTTTGTTATGTGCTGCATGAATATACTTTTTTCAGGTTTCAATATATGGAAGCTCATTTTCTCATTTGTTGCATGACTTCAATAAGTGCATGTTTGCTATTGATGACAAGTTACAATTTGAAGACACGTGGACTTCTCTAATATCATCATTCAATTTGGAAAATAAAACAGACATAGGAATGTGCACAAGTAAAGGGGAAAATGTCACTTTTATTTAAATTAATGTGTACACTACATCAAGATGCCAAATACAAATGTCATTTGCTAATACACTCTGTACTATATATGAAATATATTGTATTGCAACTTTTTATGACCATATGCTAACATCTACATTGCTCTTGCTTCTTCCTTCTTCTTCTTAGTTGAAGATCAAACTTCTATAACAACTTCATCAATGTCCCATCAGTTCCTAATAGGTGAATCAGCAAAGTTTAATCAGCATGAAGGATTTGGCAACCAACACTGCAATAACAATTCAAATTCCATCAATATAGTCATTCAACCATCATTATGTTTTAGACAATGTAAGACATCATTTTGTTTTGGCAACATCATTTTGAAACTTGTTTTGGCAGCAGCAAGTATATAAGCAGTGTAAAGGCAATGTATCAGCAACTTGGTATTTGACATCAAAAATTTAGTGTAAATGCAATGTATCAGTAACTTGGTATTTGGCAGCAAGAATTTAATGTAAATGCATTTGCAGCAACAATTTAGTGTAAATGCAATGTATCAGTAACTTGGTATTTGGCAGCAAGAATTTAGTGTAAATGCATTGGCAGCAACAATTTAGTGTAAATGCAATGTATCAGCAACTTGGTATATGTGTGTGTGTATAATATATACAACAACTGCTAGGACTTCCTCAATGCCAAATAAAGGCAATTCTCACCATCTATTTACAGTGGAGAGAATCAGAGTAGTAGTGACCAACAAGAATCAACAAATGCTATGGGTATGAAATTTTCATCATCTAAGAGCATGTTAATGTCAATAAGGTCCTCTACGCCATCGACTGTCTCTTCTGAATTGATCACATCCTTATTACATGCCTGTCAGATTTTTACAAGAGCAAGAGATTTTTGTTAGAATAAATTGAAAGGCTCAAAGCAAAAGACCCTATTATGCCTATCTGCAATCAAGTTGTCCGATCTATTTACATATAAGCCTATTAGCCATGTGCTGAAGCACCAAAAGGAAGCCTAGAATACAATCCAATCCCATAAAAACAAAGAAGAAATGCCTGCAGCAACAATTTAGTGTAAATGCAAGGATCTCACGTACGTGTTTAACATTTGGGGCATTAAAAAAGTTAAGTTCCAATCAATTCCCACACCCCAAATAACAACTTTTAGCCTTTAGGAGGTTTAGACAACAGTATGTTATGCCTCTGTTAAATATTCTCATTCCATAAAAATCACCATCTTCATGACCCAAACAATATGCAATGACTTGATAAATATCTGCACAACATTATAGCACTAATTTCATGGTTATTGAAAGTTTATACTATCCTAAATCTCTTATTGAATGAATAAGATGCCACACACACCAGAGATACAGAACACAATCTTTGAAGATCATGAACCAGACTAATCACACATTCAACATATACATACTCAAAAACAACAAGCCCTTAGTTCGGTCAGCTTACAAGAACATTTCCTAATAGATTTTGATTCAAAAATCCCCAATCTACGACTATCTTTACTTAATCATTAATCCCCTTCCCTTAGCTTCAGTTTCAATCGGTCTCAATAATCCCCAAATTGCAACAATAAAAAATCAGTGATGGGAAGGGAATGAAGAGGCTTACCTAAACCCAAATCCAAGCTTGCACATGGATTTCTTCAACTCCTCCTTCCTCTTCTTCTTCTCCGTCTCACCTCTTGATCTCAGTTCTCTCGGACTCTCTCTCACTCTCACGCTCTATTTCTATTGAAGGCCGAAAGGAATGGATGAGAAATAGAGGAGCATGAGAGCTAGCCGAAAATGGTCTCTTCCTCCCTTCCTTCTGATTCCTCTCGATCTCTCCGTCTCAATCTCGCTCTTGGTCTCTCGTCTCTGCCTCTATCTCTCACGCTCTTTCTCTGTCCCTCTTTTCTGTTTCTGGGTTCGGTTGGAAGAAATGAATAAAGGATTAATTGAATTTCAGACTTTAACTAAGGGCACCAATGTAATTTCATTTTTTGACAAAATACCCATCAGAGCCCTAGGGCAATTTGTGGTAGCTGAAAGTGGTTGGGGCCCTTTTTGCAATTTTGGACCTTGGTATGGATTCTCCCTAGAAAATATCTCTGGCGTATTAAAGTTGTAATAATCTTCTTTTGTCAGACTAAGATTCGTGAAAATAACACATCAAAGGGAAAATCACAAATAATTGTTTTGAGAAAATCTCTTTAAAATTTTAAAGAACTAAGAAAATATTAAAAAAGTTTTATAAAAATTCTAATGTCACAAAGGTCCCAAAAAGTTATTAAAACTCTCATGAAATTGTTAGTCACCTAGTAAAGGAGTTGACAATAAGACTTTTGTGACATCAAAATTTTTTATGGGACTTTTTTAATTTTTTCTTAATACCTTGAGACCTTAAAAAGATATTTTCCCATTTATTTCCCTTATCATCTCCCATGGATAACTACGACGAGGCGACCAGCGACCTTTTAAAAAGAAATCATAATCTATTACTCTATTTTTAAATCATTTTACATAAAAATAAAATATGAAGAATTGGGAAAAAAAATTCTCTTTTAACGATTTTATAATAAAAAAAAATATATCTAAATAAGAGTACTGGGACGAAAATAGGCTAATCTAAGCTAGACTTTAGCTAAATAGGTCTGGGCTTGCGATGAAAGCCTAAGCTTGGACCTAAGTCTGTATGTAGACTTGTTTTTAGGTCTAAGCCTGAGCCTTCAAAAAGTCTGACAATGCCTGAAACCTATTTAAAGGCTTATTTAAAATGTAGGTCTTTACATAGGCTTAAAGTCTATACATATATGTTGAACTGACTAGCAATACAATGTGTGTTCTGTATTTATAAGCAAACAACAATATCTAAGCTGGCCCAATATGAAGAAGGAAAGCACAAGAAGGAGGATTTGTTTAATGATCCGGAAAGATATCGAAGACTAGTAGATAAGTTGATCTATTTGACACACACTAGACCTGATATTTGCTTTTCCGTGCAGGTCTTAAGTCAGTTTATGCACCAGCCCATGAAGTGTCACATGACAGCGGCAGTGCACGTGTTGCGGTACCTAAAGCAGAGCCCTAGGGTAGGAGTGTTTATCAGTCAAGAAGGCACTACTACGTTAGATTGTTTATGTGATGCTGATTGGGGAGCGTGTGAAACGACTAGAAGATCAGTTACAGGATATCTGCTAAAGCTTGGTGGTTCGCTTGTGGTATGGAAGACGAAGAAGCAACATACTGTTTCGAAGTCTTCTGCGGAAGCGGAATACCGGGCACTAGGTTCAGTAGTATCAGAAGTCGTGTAGGCTGTTGGACTACTCAAAGAAATTGGTTATGAACACCTTACCCCTGTTAATGTGTATTGTGATAACAAAGCTGCCTTGCACATAGCTTCTAATCCAGTCTTTCATGAAAGAACAAAGCACATTGAGATCGATCTTCATTTTGTTCGAGAAAAGCTTTTAGAAAAAATAATTGCTTTGCAGCATGTTAGATCTGATAGTCAGGAGAAAGATATCTTGACTAAAGCAGTAGATAAAGAAATACAGGATAGGATGCTTAGCGAGTTAAGAGCTATAGATTTGTTTAGCCCCCAACTTGAAGGGGGTGTTGACATATGTAATTTGTATTTGGGCCTTGTATACTGGGCCAGCTTAGATATTGTTGTTTGCTTATAAATACAGAACACACATTGTATTGCTAGTCAGTTGATTAATAATAGAGAATTATTCAGCTCAACAATATAAGTTTATATATAATTCATCAAGCCTATTTAAAAGCCTACAACGTCTTAAAAGTTTCGAGATTCGTTCTCATATGAAATAAAAGAGTTAGTGAGAGAAAGAAAACAACACTCAGTAGCAAAAATTGTTTGAGTAGGTAAAAATAAGAAAAACCAATCATTTATTGACTAAAAAGATACATTGTTTTGTAAAATCAATCAAGCACGACAAATGACTTGTAAAACCATATTTTACCACATGTTTTACTTGCATAAAATGAGAGAAACCTTTCTTATTGGAATAATTTTTATTTTGGCATCACTAAAATAAACTTGTTGCAATTATTATATTGCATCAAATGACATAAATCAAGGGAGAGGTGGTGAGCTAGTATTATCATCTCGAGTGATCAAAAATAAGAGAAATGGAAGTGATCAATTGATGAATGAAAATGTTAAACTCATGAGTAAATGATACAAAGTGAAACTTGGGGTTAAGACTAATTTATTAATTTTATAAATAATTGACAAAATTAATTTAGATTAAATTATATTTAATTATCCATAATAATACATTTTTTAAGAAAATTAAATAGGTGGGGCTTATAGGCCTGTCGGCTAAGCCTTTTGAAAGTAGGCCTGGTTTATTTACTTAAACGGACTTGAAAAATAAGCTTAAATTTGAGTCTGACCTATGCACTAAATAAACTGGGCCAGGCTTAAAGTAGGTTAAGGCTTACCGCCCCTACCGATACTAAGGTAGAAAAATAATATTGGTATAATGTGTGTATAAAATTTACAGAATTCCAATACATTTCATATATTTTATCTAGTTTTTCTCACCAATAAAATTTGAATTGGTAATTTCCCCCAATTTCCCCCCAAAAAATATAAGATTAATTATTTTTAAGTTTATTTTATTTTCATAATTTTGTGAGTAAGATAAGAGGCTAAATATGATAGATTTTTTTTTTAAAGATAATGCATGTAATAAGAGTAATTTAAAAAGTTAGACAATAATATCAACTATTTAACCATCCCTCAGTGATTTATAAGATCGTAGAGAACATTCAACACACCAAAATTGCATTCTGTGTGTATCTCGATTTTATAGACATATTTCCCTTAAAAAATTACCAAGTAAATGTTGCATAAAAAACTATTTCACTTACTTTTAAAAAATATACTTAAGGTCATAATAAAAAATCATATTCTAGATATTAAATTTTATGAACAAGTTTTCCTTAACGACTAAACAAATAAAAATTTCACAAATGACAACTTCACATGCATTTAAATAAAAAATTATTATAAAATAAATAAATTGTCTTATACTTTTAATTAATTACATGAATACAATAATTTGTATGGAGATGATAATAAAAAATTAATATTTTCATGCACAACAAAGAAAATCTAGTTTATCCTATATAGAGTAACAATGGCGTGAAACTTATGGAGAATGCAGGATTTGTTCATGTAAAATGATAAGTGAGAGGTCAAGGTTTTTTGTTTTTTGTTTGTTTTATAAAGACATATTTAGCAAAGGTTTTGGCGGAGGGGTGAAGATTGAAAGTCTTCCAATAAACATGAATTTTATGTATTTTATCCACCTTATACATTTATTTTGAAAATTATTTTGGGCTCATTTAAATTTATTAGGAAATATTTGAATCATTATCTAATTTTTTGAAAATAATATAAATCTGAACTAACTGATAATTTTGGGCTTAAATTGTTAATATTTTAATTGTATATTTTGTAATAGATTAATATTTTTTAAATAAATGATAAATCACTATCTCATTTAATTTTAATGGTACGAATATTGTATCTTTTAAGTTTTTTCACTTTATAAGATGGTACACGCTCTTATTGAGAGCCGAAGTGCTCTCTCTTGGAACACACGTTGTCAGCGCAAATTTCTCGAGTTTTGGGTTGTTGCACATGGAAGAGGGAACAACTAGGGGTGCAAATAGGTCAGGCCCCTATCAGGCGGCCTACAGCCTGACCTATTTAAGGCGCCGATCGAGCTGACCTTGTTTGTTAAAAAGTAAAGTCAATGCTATTTAAAGCTAAATGTGTAAATAGGCCAGACCTATGTTATTAAGGCCTAACCTGTAAGCCTTCAGGCCTGGTCTATTTACACATTAAATAAATATATTTATATTTATATTATATAAATAATATAATATTTATTATTTTTCATTCTTATATTCTACTAAAACCTTATATTTATATAGTTTTGATAGGCTCAAAGTGTACAAAAGTCTATTTATGGCCTTCAAGGCCTACAATATGAGGCCTTTTTAAAGGCCTACATTGTAAGTAGGCCTTTAAAAGAACCAGTTTCGACCAGAGGCCTTATGAAGGCTCGGACCTAAGCAAAAAAGCTGCATTCAGCTCGCAGCCTGGCTCAGGCCTTCTACCACCATTACAGGCTCAGGCCTATTTAACTAAAGTCTAGCCTGGCCTGGCCTATTTCCATCCCTAGGAACACCCAAGACCAACTCATTTTATTTTATTTCTTCTCCATAAACAGCCACCTCATCTTTCCACCTACCAACACCAATGTCTTGATTCCATTCCTCACGCCCAAACGCCACTCTCAACACCTCATCATTCCATTATTAATTTGTTCCATAGCTGTGACTTGCGGGAATCAGTTTGAAGATGAGAAATTCATGGTAGCTTAAGCTTATTTGGGAGATAACTTAGAAGAAGTATGGAGAAAGTTAGAGCCCAAATCTTGCATTTGAAGACTACAATTGTAGCTTCTTTTCTTTTATCAATTTATTTTAAGACTTGAAATTATTTATTTTTAAATAGTTTTGAGTTGTATTGTTTGAAAACAATTTAGTTTAGGGTCTGTTTGGGATAGCACTGGTATAAGTACTTTTTTTTTTCTTTTTACTGGACTTTTCCTAATGTTTTTTTTTTTTCCTAAAAGTTAGATTATAGATGTGATTTATGTTTGGGATAGCGGTGACGGAAGTAATTTTTTTCCTGATGGGCATTTGTTTGGCATAATGTTTGAAAAGTCAGTTGAGATGAAAAATAACTGAAAAGAATATGAATCTTATTGAATATTACATGTGTGTGTTACAGGCCCGTTTGAGGTGAAAGTGGTAAAAGTGGTTTTTTTTTTTTGCTGGACTTTTTTTTCTAAAAAGTTAGATTGTTAATATGATTTGTGTTTAGGATAGCGATCACAGAAGTGACTTTTTTCCAGATGAGCTTTTATTTCGCATAGAGTTTGAAAAATCTATTAACATAGAAAATGATTGAAAATGGTATGAATGGATATTTGATTTTTTCTTCTTCTAAATTTCTCTAAAAACTCTTGAAAAATATTTTTTATATTTAATTTTTTTTATTAAAAATAGATATTTCTAAAAATATTAGTTTGTTACCGCGTTTCGTAGTAAAACAGAGAATAAAAGGTAAAAAGATGCTAGAAATATAAAATAAAAAGTTTTGGATATTCTTTGAAAAATCAGATGGTTTTTAGAAAAAAAAAAATCCAATAAAATAATTCTTAAAAATTTCGAAAAATCCTAAAAAGCGAGTTTAATAATCTATGTGTTGCATCCAAATAATCGACTGTGTGTTGTATCTCTTTTTGAATCAGATTGATATTTAGAGTGATTTATGCTAAAATAATTGCTAGAGTTTTTGTTTGCAAACATTTAGGTTCTCAATTGAATTATTAATTGAGTTCTTATTATTGAAAGACTTGACTATCACCTAAAAGGGGGGTGAATTGAATGTTTGATTAAAAATTTAGAACTTTAATAAACTTTTCGCAACTTATTGAAAGTGGTTTGAATGACAATAATAATTTATAAAGAGATGAACAATCATTCAAAACATATATGCTGGAATGTAAGAGATAAGGGAAGAGAATATGCAAGCGTGATTTATCTTGGTTCGGCCCAATCCTTGACCTACGTCCAGGTCCCAAGCTTCCACTTGAGATTTTCAATCCACTATCTTCTTTCAACTTGATTACACGTTCTACACTTGAAGTAATCCTCTCACTAGGATTCACTCCCTTACAAACTGTAATCAATACACCCACTTGATTACACACTCTGTACTCGAAGTAATTCTCTTACTAGAATTCACTCCCCTTACAAGCTGTAATCAATACAATGGGTTTCCCATTCAAGATCACCCAATCTTGAGTAACTCACAGATAGAAAGATATAATGTTTACAAATAAACCTTCTCTCTTAGAAGTGAATGGATAAACACTGAAGAACAATATAAAACATTTCACTCTCTATGATAAACTATGTAGACATTGAAAACAGAGAGTAAATGATATGAAAATCAGAGTATGAGTATCTTGAAGATGTGGGCTTGTGTCTCTTGCTACTTCTGTCTTGAATATGTCTTCTTTTATAGGTAGAGATCAGTATATGACCGTTTGAAGATTCAGTGACTGTTGGACAAAGAAATATAGCCGTTAGACTCAGATGAAACTAGCCGTTAGAACTTCGTTTTCTGGACCAGCTATGACATCAACATTTTCTTTACTCTTGATCTTCAGATTAACAGCCTTTGATCATCTGAAACATGTATACAAATGATATAAATGATGTTAAGAAGTATTATAAATCATTTGGGTAATCATCTGGATGTTCTGGATGGAAAACGAGATTTTCGAAATGCTGATTTTCTGAAGCCGAGGTGAAAGCTCGAGTTTGTATTTGTTAACTCGAGTTTAGAGGTTGTTTCTTTACTCAAGATTGCTCTCTGTCTGATGGAAACTCGAGTTTTGATTCTAAACTCGAGTTTGCTTCATTTCATAGCAAACTACGCAATATATAGTCAACTTTCGAAGGCCATATCTCTATGGTATGAACTACGTTTTGGTCCGTTCAAAGCTTGATAGAAATACCTTGGAGTCTTATTTAATATGCCACCTATTTCAGCTCAATAGGATTTGTACTTTGTGAGATACACTCAAAACATTGAAGGTTGGTCTGCTGAGTGGCGTGAATTTCACTGTCAACTTCATAAATTCATATATCCTTCATATGAACTCCTTTTGGCTTAAATTTTATATCAAAATGACGCATTGGGAGTATAGTTTCATATTCCACTGGTTTCACTTCAATCCGATGTTTGGTTTGGGAGATATCATCAAATTACCAGACGTCGCCCAAGTGAAACATGAAACAGAGTTGAACAGAGTTGCTGAAGAGAGCTGGAAACTCGAGTTTTGAAATGGAAACTCGAGTTTTCCTTGTCCAGAGACACCAAAGATGCTGAAAACATTGCAAACTCGAGTCAGTTAATGATTAACTCGAGTTTTGAGTTCCAAACTCGAGTTTTGACTTCCAAACTCGAGTTTTCTCATACCAGAGAGGCAAATCGTTGTAGCGAAGAACGAAACTCGAGTTTTAACATCTGGACTCGAGTTTTCTCATCCTGGAACTGATTTTTTTGCTGGTTTTAACTCTGAATTGACTCATTCCAACTTCCATATGATCTTGGAGACTTCTAGCATCAAAATACAAGCTTGAATAATAATCTTCTCAATCCATTCAACAAGTTCTTTCTTCTTTCTTCTCTTATCTTCATCATTCTCCATAATTTAATTCTTTCTTTATTTTCTTCTCTTCATCTTGAACTTGAACTCATCAATCCCAACAAGTTCTTCCTTCTTCAATATCTCCTCTTTCTTGAGCTTGACATTCTTTCCAATTTCTTCTTTTTAAAATCTCTTATCTCCTTCTTGAGCTATTATTCAACTTGGACTAATCTACATTAAATATAGTAGTTAGTCAATGTAGGAGATAAATATATCATATAAACTTTTTGCTCTTAATAATGACATCTATATAAGACATCATCAAAACTAATCAAAACCAATAATTATTAATTTAATTGTCACTTTGGTTTATCCTTTGATTGTTTGATTGAGTTTGTTGATTGTCTAGTTGTTTAATATGACAATTATAAACATATTTCCAAAAAAAATTGAATTAATTGAGATTGGTTTTAGTGGTTTTAATTGAGCAGTACTTATGTCATTATGAGTTTTCTTATGTTTTAAGTATTATTGAATTCGTGGGTTTCTTCTTACCCCTCCACTTTCAGCTCACTTCTACTTCTATAAAAACTCTTCCATCATATATACCAAACGGGGGGTAATTGTGCTCAAAGTGAAACAGTAATGAAAACTAAAAGTACAAACTAAATATATAGAAAGAAGGACAATAAGAAAAAACGTATTAGCAAATCCTATGGTGCAAAATTATTTTTAAAAGTTTAAAGAGAATCTAATAACTAAGTTTGAATGGGTCAATTCAATTCTAATGAATTTAAATCAGATTGATATTTGGAGTGATTTATGCTAAGACAATTGTTGGAATTTTTGTTTTCAAACTTTTAGTTTGTCAATTGATTTATCATTATTAATTTAATTGTCACTTTGGTTTATTCTCTTGATTGTTTAATTGAGTTAGTTAATTGTATAGTTGTTTAATTAAATAATTTTAAACATGATTTCTAAAATTATTTAGAATTAATTGAGATTGATTTTAATGGGTTTAATTGAACAGCGATTATACAATTAACTTCATGGTTTCTTCTTACCCATTTCACTTCCAGTTTCACTTCTACTTTAATAAAAGCCCTTCCATCATAACAAACATGGCATAATTGTGCTCAAAGTGAATCAGTAACGAAAACTAAAAGTACAGACTAAATATATATAGAAAGAAGGACAATAAGAAAATAATAGTGGATAAACAAAAATCTGGGTTTATTATTATTAGTATTACCTTCTTTCTTTTGGCCTTTGAGACATAATTCCAAGGAATGTAGAGCATGCAAACAGCTGGCAGACTCAAACAAGCCCTGCTTATTTGAGATTTGAAAAAACAAAAAAATCGTTATTGATTTCAACAACTCCATTATATGCACAGTAGAAATATGTAGCGCGAAAGCAAAAAATTTATGAACAAGTTTTCCTTAACGACTTAACAAATAAAAATTTCACAAGTGACAACTTCACATGCATATAAATTAAAAATTATTATAAAATAGAATAAATTTTCTTAGACTTTTAATTAATGAATATAATAATTTATATGGAGATGGTAAAAAATAAAAATAAAAAACTAAATATTTTCATGCATATATCACAAAGAAAATCTAGTTTATCTTATGTAGAGTAAAAATGGCGTGAAACTTGTGTGAAGAAGGCAGAATTTGTTTATGTAAAATGATATAGTGAGAGGTCAACATTTTTAGTTTTGATTTAAAAAGACCAATTTAGCAAAAGTTTTGGCAGACAGGTCAAGATTGAAAGACTTCTGATAAACCATGATTTTAATATATTTTATCCACCTTATTCATTTATTCTGGAAATTATTTTGCGATTTGTAATTGGGCTAAGAGACTTGAACATAAGTCTGTATTAGATAGATGACTAAGTCCAATTTAGAAAGTATGACAAATAATATGTAAGAAAGTTCCCTAGACGTTTCAGTGAATTTTGATTAATTGTGGATTCTTTCAAAATACCCAATTTCTTCGAAATCGAAAATTTTAAGACATATGTTGGCACTAATGAGACATATGAAATTGACACTTCCTTATTCGATTATAGTTCATTAGATTTGATAAAAAGGGATGAGAAAAGGGTCACATGAATTTTATGGAGAATCATGTAAAAAATCAAGAATAAATTAACTATTGCTTAATTGTATAAATTTGTGCCACATGTCTAGTGGCAGACTCAGAATTTTAAATTTGTGGGTGCATAATTAGTGGTGCCGAACCCCCAAAATTTTTTTTTAAGGAAAGTTTTAAACACATTAAAAAATAAAAGAATATAAACAATAAAAGAAATAAAAACTTCAACTTAACATAAAATAATAATAATAAAGAGTCAACTAAATTAACATTCAAAGGATGAAAAGACCGTATTTGTAATTAATAAATCATGGATAAGTAAACTAAATAAAATGTGTCTTTTTATATTTTTTTGCGTCTCCCCTCGCCAAAAGGGTGCTTCGCTCAACTGGTAGACAGAATTCTCTTAAGTGCAGCTCACCCACACGTCGCGGGTTCGAAACCTTTGGTGCGGTTTTGGTGCAGCTTTCTTTAAAAGATGCGTTTCACTCTGTTGTAAAAAAAAAATTTATGAAAGATACGCAGAAGGAATCGAACAGGGGTCATGCCAATAAACAATGTATACTCTTAACCAACTAGGCCAATGGTAAGTTGATGAAGAATTCCTTCATTATATATATATATTATCAAAAATTTAGTATCTGTACTTACCCACACTAATATCAGTGTGGGTTCGCCGCCAAGGGCGGACCTAGGTGTTGAGTTAGGGGGGCAAGTACCCCCCAAAAATTTGGGATTTTTTTTTTAAAAAATAAAAATTAATACATGTTTGAATGATTGTCCACCCTTAAATTAATGTCCATCTTTAATACATCAAGACTGCACTTCGTAATCCGATTGGGGATGAATGTTTAAATGAATGTTTAGTGCCTTATATTGAAAAATATGTATTTAATAGCATTGATAACAAGACAATTATGATAGAATTTCAAAAAATAAGGCCTAGAAGAATGACATTGTAATTATTTTTATTGTAATATACTTTTCTTTATTAAAATATATATGTCTTGAACTTATTGAGTGTTCACCCCATTGTAATTTATGTATTTGTATTTCTAATAGCACTTAGCATTGCTTTTCTAAATGACAAGTTTGTAAAATAATTGCATCTCTTATTACATCATCAATATTCACTTGATTTCATAAATATTTTTTTGATATATATATATTTTCTTATTTATATTCTTTTGTTTTTTAATGCTTTTCAAACTTTCCTCTAAAAAAAAATCCAAATCCCCCCACCAATTATGCCCCTTAACATTTTTTTGGGTCCGCCCTGTTCGCCGCTGCACATGTCCCATGTTTATTTAAAAATTCATGAACACATGTGCACGAATTATAAGTCAATATGAATGATCAGGAAGCCTCCCAAAGGGCCTTAAGTTTCGGCCAAGTGTGCACCGGGAGAAGAAGCATCATCATATGATTCAAGCACATAATTACAAAAACAAAACAAAAAGAAAGCTCAAAATTGGATATGACCATGTGGGGCCCATATAGTTAATTCAAGAATACTTTGTTCTTTCCTTTTATATTCATAATTCGGTCAAGCATTTGGGAGCACGTAAGAAAAGACAAACCGAAAACACATGGAAGGAATTGAGTTGAAACTACTTGGCATCATTGTAAATAACCAAAATATTAAGCCCAAATGATATTCCCATGCTCCAACCGACTTCAATCTCTTATTAATCATTAAATCCTTCCTCCATTTCAATCTCTTGTTAATCATTAAATCCTTTCTCCATTCACTAAATAGGTCGGTTTATACATACACATACACGAGAGGGAGTCTAGCCGAAAACGAGGAAGAAGAAGAGGAAGAATAAGGAGTTTGAGGAACCAAGGTGAGAATAAGTTTTATGGCCTTGTCTCCTCTAGTATTTCCCTCGTCCTACTTCCTAACTTCTCAAAGTATTCTTATATGTTGTGATAGAGGGCTGACCAAAACATTTAGGAGACAAGAAAGAAGGAGTTTTTGCAAGAAATACCAAGACAAAGTCAAGGTAACTGACTTCATAGCTTCTTGATGTGTCTTGGTACTTTGTGGTGGTTTTTATTTGATTTCTTGAAAATTTGGAAGGCCAAAACCCTAAGAAAAGGTGGTGTCCCTGTGACCAAAGATAAACTAAAATGTGCCTATGGCTTAAATAACAAGATGGAAAGTGCTTAGGAAGCAAGATAAAATGTTCCTAAAATGAAAATTTGCAAAATAACTTTAATTCCCTTAAACCTTGATTTCAGCCATAAACATAACATGCTTGAGAAGTGTCAATTTGGTCATTTTAATGAAAAAAATTGTGTAGGGAAGAACTTCGATACGAATTTCAGAAGCTCCGGAGTTGAATTGTGGCAAAGCCCGAAAATCTGCCTTGGAAGTTTCAGTTTGGACATTTTTGTTATAAGATATGATTTTTCGAGGTGACAGCACAAATTCTAAAAATAGGATCAAATGTGTGAAAATGAAGAAAACAATGAAATCATGGACATAACCTAAGTCTAAAAATTCCATGATTAGTTATAATGTATTATATGACATTTAAAATGTTAAGATTTGAGATTGGTATTGACCATTGCCCATAATGTGTTCTTATAGAAACCCGTAATTACCCGGAATGAGAGAAGTTCCTGGAATCAGCTTCTCGGTTAAAGCAATCATGTAGTAACACTAACTTTGACATACCTTGTATGTAGGGACGGAACCAGGAATTTTGATGATAGGGGGCGAAAATAAAAAATATTATATCATAAATTAAAGTACTAGAAATATAATATAGACCTAATATATAAAAAAATTAAAAGAAATTTATTACATAAATTAATATCATTTCATTTGAATCTTACTTTACTTGTTTTCATATCATTAAACTCATCTATAATTGAATCCGTGCTAAAACTAAAAAAACTAAGGAAAGATTAAGGAAACTATTTGTTTTCATATTGTTAAATTCATCTATAATTGACTCTTACTTTATTTGTTTTCATACACACACACATATGACGTGCTAAACATAATATCCAGTCCTAAATATAAGAATCAATTGACTTTTTTTTGAAAAGATTAAGGAAGCTAATTAAAATATTTTAAAGTATTTATATTTATCAGGAATAATAGAGAGTACATAGAGACTTCTAAACATGCATCCGCGACCCTCATCTGATATGTAACTAAACACACATACATATATATCAAGACACACACATATATAATTTTTTAAAAAAAAATTAGGGGGGGGGCCACCCGACCCCCTCTTGGATCCGTCCTTTTTGTATGACCGTATATATATGTGTATGGTTGAACCATATTTGTAAAAGTTTTGTTTATGTGGGTCAATATCACTTAAGAGTCGTTGGCTGGAAGAACCCCCTGGTCTCTTCCCAGTAGAACTATATACAAGCCAGTGGGCTGGAAGAACCTCTTGGTCTCTTCCAGATGACACTATTTGCAAGACAGTTGGCTGGAAGAATCCCTCGGTCTCTTCCTAGTGGCATCATTCATAAGCCAGGTGGCAGGAAGAACCCCTTGGTCTCTTCCGATGATTAGGTGTAAGGCCTATTGGAACCTACCCTAATAAGTCCCCCGCGCTGTGGTATTGTAACGTGTAATGAATGGTTGCAACTTATGTTGCATGTGATTTGTGATGTTTGATTTTTGAGCATGGTAATGTATTATGTTTATGATCAATTGTATGTTTATGAATAAATGAAACGCAATGTGGATACTTTGAATGTGAGGTTAACTATTATTCTGGGATTTACTTGAATCCCAAACTTTCCCCTAAGTTCAGGACGTGGTCAAGGCAGCAGGAATAGTTCTAAGGGAAAAGCGACAAACATCGGAAATTGATGGTTTCAACCTGGATATTAGATAGGACCATAGAATTATATATGATTTTAGTTATAGTTATTTTGGGGCTGTATAATTATGATACTGGTACTTTAGATTTTTGTATGATGAACTCTGTAGAATAATCCTGTTGTAACCAAGAATGACTTATTTATCGGTATACTATGATATTCCTATGTTGCCCACTATATATCGCTGTATTATTCTGATAAATGTCATAATTACAATGGATATGACAGATTAGATTTATAATTATAAAATTTTATTATTATAATTATATAGTATTTATAATATTTAATGATTTTATAAATATAATATAGTTATAATTATAATTATAATTATCAATAACATAATAACAATTATAATTTATTTATTTTATATAAATAACATGGACCCATTTAAATATCTAATGTTCTGTAATACATATTTTTAATAAATTATTGAAGTATAAATAATAATTTATTTTCATTCTTTTTTAAAAAAATTTAATACTAATAGAGGCTATAAATATGAATTATAAATATTTTTACTTTTTGAGTTTTAAATTGGGTCTAGGCCCGACAACCGCGCGACCAATCCAACAAAGGGGTAAAACAAAATAATAAATTGTAGCAAGAGTTTCTCTTTTAGTTTGATCAATCAAATTTTCTACAATTCTCTTTTGAAGAATTTATAAAAAGTTTATGATTTTTTTTTAAAGATTTTATGAAAAAAAGTCACTTCTGTTACCGTTATTCCAAACACAAATCACATCAACAATATGACTTTTAGGAAAAAGCCCATAAAAAAAAGTGCAACAAAAAAAACTACTTCTATCACCGCTATCCCGAATGGGCTCTATATTGCATCAAATGACATAAACAAGGGAAAAGTAGTGAGCTAACATTGTCATCTCGAGAAATAAATGTGATAATTAATGAATGAAAAGGTTAAGCTCATGTGTAGATGATAAAATATGAAACTTAGGGTTAAGACTAATTTATTAATTTTATAAATAATTTACAAAATTAATTTAGATTAAATTATATATAATTATGCATAATCATACATTTTAAAAAAATTAAATAGGCTAGACCTGGCCTATTTACTTAAATAAGCTTGAAAATAGGCTTAAGTCTGAGTCTAACTTATTTAATAAATAGGCTGAGGTAGGCTTAAAGTAGGCTAAGCCTTTTCGCCCCTGCCCATACCAAGGTAGAAAAATAATATTGGTATAATGGGTGTATAAAATTTACAGCATTCCAATACTTTCCATGTATTTTATCTAGTTTATCTCACCAATAAAATTTTGAATGGGTGATTTTTCCCCAATTTTTCCTAAAAAAAATATAATATTAATTATTTTTAAGTTTATTTTATTTGCATAATTTTATGAGTAAGATAAGAGGCTACATATGATAGAAAATTTCTTTTTAAAGATAATGCATGTAATAGGAGTAATTTAAAAAGTTAGACAATAATATCAACTATTTAACCATCCCTCTCAAAGTGATTTATATATAAGATTGGAGAGTTATTTAACACACCAAAATTGCATACTGTATCTCGATTTTATATACATGTTTCCCTTAAAAAATTAACAAGTAAATGTTGCATAAATAAGAATTTCACTTACTTTTAAAAAAATATACTTAAGGTTATAATAAAGAATCATATTCTAGATATCAAATTTTATGAACGAGTTTTCCTTAACGACTTAACAAAAAAAAATTTAACAAATGAAAAATTCACATGCATTTAAGTAAAAAATTATTATAAAATAAATAAACTGTCTTAGACTTTTAATTAATTACATGAATACAATAATTTATATGGAGATCATAAAAAAAATTAATATTTTCATGCATCACGAAGAAAATCAACTTTATCTTATGTAGAGGAAAAATGACGTGAAACTTGTGGAGAAGGCAGGATTTGTTCATGTAAAATGATATAGTGAAAGGTGAAGTTTTTTTTGTTTTTTGTTTTTTTTTCCTGTTTTTGTTTAAAAATGACAAATTTAGCAATAGTTTTGGCGGAGGGTCAAGATTGAAAGCCTTTCAATAGGCTATTTTTCTAATTTGCCCTTTATTAAATAACTATTTACCAAAATGCCCCTGTCAGAAAACTATTTCCCTATTTGCCACTGTCAGAAAACTATTTCTCAATCTACCCCTGTTTAGTCGACTAAAACCATGGTTTAGTCGACTAAATCGCGGGCAAAATTTTTTTGAAGACTCCCGCGATTTAGTCGACTAAAACACTCATTTAGTCGACTAAATCATTAAAAAAAAAAAAGTTAAAACTTCAGAAGGCGTAACTTCTAGCTCGGGAGTCCGAATCAAGTGATTCTTTTTTTGATTCCACATAACTTTTCGAGATCTATGCACTGACATAAAAATTAACTTCCAGATTTAGTGAAGAGAAATGAGGAAAAATAAGCGATTCTTTATTTTGCAGGAGATACTAACAATTAATTAAATATAATCAAGTGATTCTTTAATAATATATATATATATATATATATATATATATATATATATATATATATATATATATAGTTAGAAATTGAACTCCAATAAAGAATTTCTTTATTCATCCGTGATTTATTCCTCTTAAATGAGGTATACTTATACAGATGAAAAATTAACAGCAACTAGCAATAAAGCAGGAAATAATCCTAAATCAACAACTACTAGCTAGGAAGTAGGAAACAACCCTAACAACCTGCTAATTATTTGAAATTCCTAAAAGAATGGAAATAACAATAATTCAAAATTTAAACTTTGAAATAGAAATAATTAAAATAACAACTTTATTTTCTATATATATAAGGGGCAAATTAGGAAAATAGCCCCTTTCAATATACATGAATTTTATGTATTTTATCCACCTTATACATTTATTTTGAAAATTATTTTGGGCTACTTTAGATTTATTAGGAAATATTTGAATCATTATCTAATTTTTTAAAATAATACAAATCTGAACCAACTGTGATAATTTTGGACTTGTTAATATTTTAATTGCATATTTTTTTAATAGATTAATATTTCTAAATATATATAAATCATTATCTCATTCAAAGTTTTACAAGTTGAGGAAAAGCATATTAAAAAAAAAATTCTATAATGCAGAATTATTTTTAAAATTTTAAATTTAATTTAATTTTAGGGTAAATGAGCAAAAATATACATGTGTTTTACCCTCGGGAGTGCCCAGCACCATATGTTTTTTTTTTAAAGCAAAAATACACACGTGGTTACCATTTTAAAGCAAAAGTCACATCTTACCGTTATGTTACTGTTCACTGTGATGAGAGAGAAAGAGCTGAAGTGAACAGTAATATAACAGTGGATGTGACTTTTGCTCTAAAATGATAACCACGTGTGTATTTTTACTAAAAAAAAAACATATGGTGTTGAGTGCTTTCAAAGTAAAATACATGTATATTTTTGCTCTTTTAATCTTAATTTTAATGGTACGAATCTTGTATCTTTTAAGTCTTTTCAGTTTACAAGATGGTGCACGCTCTTATTGAGAGCCAAAGTGCTCTCTCTTAGGACACACGCTGTCAGCGCAAATTTCTCGAGTCTTGTGCTGTTGCACATGGAACACCCAAAACCAACTCATTTCTCGAGTCTTGTGCTGTTGCACATGGAACACCCAAAAACAGCTCATTTCATTTTGTATCTTCTCCAAAACCTGCCACCTCATCTTTCCCCCTACCAACATCAATGTCTGTCTTGATTCCATTCCTCACACACAAACGCCGCTCTCAACACTCATCATTCCATTATTAATTTGTTTCATCGCTATGACTTGCGGGAATCAGTTTGGAGATGAGAAATTCATGACAGCTTAAGCTTATTTTTGGAGATAATTTAGGAAGAGTATGGATGAAACTAGAGTTTAAAACTTACACTTAAAAATTTAAAGGAGGACTATTTTTCTAATTTGCCCCTTATTAAATAACTATTTACTAAAATGTCACTGTCAGAAAACTATTTCTCAATCTGCCCCTGTTTAGTCGACTAAATCGCGGACAAATTTTTTTTTGAAGACTCCCGCGATTTAGTCGATTAAAACACCCATTTAGTCGACTAAATCATTAAAAAAAATGTTAAAACTTGAAGGCCATAATTTAGCTGAGAGTCAGAATCAGTGATTCTTTTTGATTCCACATAACTTTTTGAGATCTATGCCGACATAAAAATTAACTTCCAGATTAAATGAAGAGAAAGGAGGAAAAATAAGCGATTCTTTATTTTGCAGGAGATACTAACAATTAATTAAATATAATCAAGTGATTCTTTTATTATATATATATATATAAATATAAATTTAGGAATTTCAAATAATTAGCAGGTTGTTAGGGTTGTTTCCTACTTCCTAACTAGTAGTTGTTGATTTAGGATTATTTCCTGCTTTATTGCCAGTTGCTGTTAATTTTTCATCTGTATAAGTATACCTCATTTAAGATGAATAAATCACAGATGAATAAAGAAATTCTTTATTAGATTTCAATTTCTAACTATATATATATATATATATATATATATATATATATATATATATATATATATATTAAAGAATCACTTGATTATATTTAATTAATTGTTAGTATCTCCTGTAAAATAAAGAATCGCTTATTTTTCCTCATTTCTCTTCATTTAATCTGGAAGTTAATTTTTATGTCAGTGCATAGATCTCAAAAAATCGCGGGAGTCTTCAAAAAAAAATTTGTCAGCGATTTAGTCGACTAAACAGTGACAGATTGAGAAATAGTTTTCTGACAGGGGTAAATTGGGAAATAGTTTTCTGACAGGGGCATTTTGGTAAATAGTTATTTAATAAGGGGCAAATTAGGAAAATAGCCTTTAAAGGAGTGTCTTTTCTTTTATCAATTTGTTATAAGACTTGTGATTATTTAGTTTTAAATAGTTTAAAGTTGTATTGCTTAAAAACAAATTAATTTTAGAGTGTAGACATATTTCAAGTGTTATTGAGCTTAAAGGTTTTCCATGTTCAATTAGGTGATTAGACTTATTAATTCCATTATCTTATCAATCTTCTTTTAGTCTAATTAATTAATTTAAGCTAAAAAAGAAATAACTCAATGTAAATCATAAGTTGTCCATTCCCCTCACTGTACTTGAAGTAAACATTTCATTAATTTATTAAAGACTGAGTTGCATACTCTATTAAATTATAAGAATTAAATAATTAATTTTTCATAATTAAAATTAATTTGGAAATGATGTTGGGGTCTACAAAACCGTAATTCACGCACGCGTGCGTGGACCCCCTTCCACAGCACTTACTTGAAACCCATGACTTGTCTTTCTTGTGTCTTATCTCTTCTCCTCACCAACCACATACAGCACGAAACCATATTACTTACTCGTCCTTTTGACTCAGTCAAAGTTCAAGCATATTTCGACTTAATGCATTGAATGTTAATGCATGAATCGTTAGTGGAATAATTTACTAGGATGATATTATGGATCTCTAGTCATTTGGACTAATAATTTGTGCTTCATCATCTATGAACCCTAGTACTCTCTTTGTTACTCAAATACATTAACTTTGTCTTCATCCATTTTTTAGTAACTATATTCAAATGGGTTAAATATCTAATTTGCTACGAAAGTTTTGCTAAGGGAGCGCCCAGCACCCGGAAGTATTTTGGGTATCATTTTTGCCTGAAAGTTTACAAAATAGAACAAATATGCCCTGAAAGTTTTTTTTTTTGAGCAAATTTACCCCAGAAGTTTTGTTTAGGAGTAAATTTTTGTAAACTTCTGGGGCAAAAATGATACCAATCCAACGGTCAAGATCAACTGATGGGCAAAATTGCTATGTTTGTAAACTTCCGGGGCAAAAATGATACCGAAAATACTTCCGGGTGCTAGGCGGTCACTTAGCAAAACTTCCGTAGCAAATTAGGTCTTTAACCCATACTCAAATTCTTGCCCTTGAATGTTCATATATTTCAAGATTCTATTCTAAGAGGCAAGATTATCTCCTGTCAATAGCAAAGTCATTGTGCCTATATATAATTCATTTTCCTTATGACTTTTGCTTTTGAGAAAATTCTTCACAATGTTGACTTCCACCATGTTTAGAGTGAGCATTGATTTTAAATATGTTTCAAAAATATAGTTAATGATTTAACTAAAAATATTATTATATTGATTAAAGTTGAATCGGAAACTATCTTCAAATTGTTGTCAAATTGACTCGAGTTTCGGGTTCATGACTCGAGTCAAGTTCCTTTAAAACTAAGTCGAAATACGAAAAGACCCTTCCTCACAAATCATTAATTAACCATAATGACTTCACAAAACCGGATTAACAAGTGATTAAGGAAAATCCGTTTTCCTTTCAAAAATAAATACATCGGAGTCCAGGGCACAAACTCTGCCCACAAACTCACTACAGAAGATTAAAACTCTGGGCATAGTTTTTAATCAAAGGAATATACAGCCCACGAGTCCTTCAACACCAATTTCACAACAAAGGTCTACACCAAAGCATTTCTTCACAGGTTTTGATTGTGGATCCACTAAAATATTATAACGTATAAAATAAAACCTTTAGTTCAATAGTGAACAACAGTTATCCCAAAACAGTTAAGATAGTATTCTCAAAACATGTAGGCCCTAAAATGACAATATATAAACTCATACAACACCAGTACCAAAAGAGACTTACAAAGTTCACAACTATTACGCCTCTGGTTGCTTCCCTTGACTTTAAGTAAAACTAGAGGTATCGCCTGAAAAATGTTGATAATGACGAGGTGGGACATAAAGTCCCAATAACCAAAATTAATTTATCACATATGCATGAAAGGATTGCAAATCATAGAAGGAGGTTTACTAACACATTTATAAAATCAACAACAAATAATTAATTAATCCATAATATTTGACAACAAGTAAAATCATCCCCACTCTTCCATCCTGCTCCTCCTTATATCGTCTGGACGTAGTACAACCTATCAGTGCTAGTATACCTGGCCAATGTTAGCTAGTCACTTCAAGAATACTGTCCCCTCCCATGTCACCACCGATATACCTTCACTAACTAACATGATAATATATTCATTGGAAAGATAAAAATATATAGAACAAAAGTTTATTAAAAACAAGTTGATTTAACTACTAAAATAATCTTATAAGATAGATAACATACATTATAAAACCCAAAACTGCTTCTTTTCTCTTCCTCGCTCTCACCGTCTCTCGCTCTCTGCGTTCCAATTCTCAATTTCACTCTTCACTGTCACACACACCTCACACATATTTATACACATTCCAACTCACCCTCATTAATTGTCCAAGGCGGTGGAAGTTCAATCACATTTTTTTTTTTCCTTTTCCCCCTTTCATCCGCCGACTACCACGTATTTTTTTTTTTTTTTCAAAATGGACGAAACTACCACATAAGCCCTCAACTTTATTTTATCCTTTTTTTAAACAAAAATTGAAATGGACAATTACAAAAAGAACCCAAACTTTATTTTAAATTACTTTTTTTCCTTTTCACTCACAATTACAATTTAATTACCTTAATCATATATAATTGACCAACACTAGCTTGTCGAGAGAGCAACGTGAAGTGTATCACAAAGCAACACACAAGCACTGGAGACAGAACATGAGTTATCACTTACGGCGCGACAAGAGAAGTTCAGAGAGGGAAATTTAATTTTCCGAGCGACAAAGACACTTTTTAGATTTTTGGATTTAGTTAAGATCGGTTAATTGACAAAGACACTTTTTAGCTTTTTGGATTTAATTAAGACCGGTTAATTATAAAGTGTCCGGTTCTAAAGGTGTATATTTTATTTATTTAATTTTTAAGACCGGAGTTTTATAAGAATCCGGTCCTTATTTTTTATTATTCATTTAATTTTAAGACCGAAGTTTTATAAAATATCCGGTCCTAAAAGTCAAATACGTTAATTATAAAGTGTCCTGTCCTAAAGGTTCTCATTTACATTACGAAAAAAAGAGAGGATGGGCATTGGCGAGCGCAGTAGCAACTAAATTAAAATAAAGGAAAATTGGAGCATAAGCCTCTTTAATTACTAGAGAATTTGAACAAAAAGAAGACACAAGCTTAGTTCTTAATGCTTCATACATTACTGGAGAATATGCACGTACACAAGAAAAAAGAAAGAAAAACAAACTGAAAATTATCAACGACAAGAATCTGACTAAACATCCTAAAGCTTATTATCATCCAATGCCTTGGCAATATCAACATAAAAAGCATTAATTTCCCGACTAAGATCAGCAAGTTCCTTTCTTATTTGCATCATCCGTAATGCATCATTAGAGGAAAGAGGAGAGGGGTCATGGTCTAAAGGATGGAGGGGGCTGGCAATCTCTTCATCATCCGAAATGACAATGGGTCTAACTAGTCGAGACTCTTCCGTCACAATAGAACGCACTCTCGCTTGAGGCGCCTCATATAACGATCTAAGGAAGGCACAAGCTTCAGGAGTACCCCTACGAGGGCTTATCTTGTATCTAACCATGGTTTGAGCAGTTGGGGATAGAGGATTATCAGGGACGAGTGAGGAGTTAGGGCAGAGATGTAGTGAGGAGTTAGGGAAGGGATAAATGAAATTGTGACAATGAAATGAGATTAAATAGGTATATATAATTATTAAAACTTTTAAGAGCGTATTTTATAAATATCCGGTCCTAAAAGTTTATAATTAGTTTTTTCAATTAAATAACTATTAAGACCGGATTCTTATAAATAATACGGTCCTAAAAGTATATAATTAATTTTTTCAATTAAATTACTTTTAAGACCGTCCTTTTATCATATATGCGGTCCTAAATTTATTTTATTTATGTTTTCAATCAATTCATTTAATTTTAAGACCAACCTTTTATCGTGTATCCGGTCTTAAAAGTCAATTATTTTTTTTAGTTCAATTTTTTTTAAACTAATAATTTTTTCTTAAAAAATATTACTTTTAAGAACGGATCGTTTACAATATCCGGTATTAAAAGTTCATTCTTTTCAAATTACTCAGATAGCAGAGTTGTATCCTTACACTCTGTTCAATTCAGAGTCTCTTCGGCTTCTAGGTAAACTTCCCAACTAAGCGACTCCTCATATTCTGAGGAACTATGCGTCTCCTCGTTAAAGTTTCTGGCGCTTCATGTTCTTCAGGATGGGGTTCTCTATTTAAACTCGTTGTTACTTTAGTTTCTTCACATTCTTCTCCATCACTTCTACAACCTCTATGGCCTCCTCCACCGCCTAGCCTCCACTGTAATGGTTGCTCCATCAGGTCCTCCTCTTCCTCCTCCTCGTCTTCAACCTCAGAGCCCTCCTCCTCCGTTTCCTCCAAATCCTTCTTTCTATCAGATGATATGGCCCGCGTCGATCACATCGACCGACGCTTGGGCCAATTGTTTGGGCTTGTTTATATCGTCAACAACAAGCTCAACATGGTACTCGACACCAATGACGTGGAGTACCATGCTTTTGAAGACGACGCCTCCGACCCCACCTCCCCCTCCGACAACGATGGGGAGGATTAGATGTTTTATGTTTTTTTTTGTCTGTAGTAGTGCTGCCCCTTAGTAGACAACAAAAATATTATAATAAATAAAATTTTTAGTTCCGATCTTCGATCGCATTATCCTTTTCATTATCTTCATTTTATTTCTGACAAAAAGGAAATAAACAAAACATTGTTCTCGTGTGTGAGCAACATTAAAAATTCGCAGAATACTACGTTAAGACCATACAAAAAACATCGTTTACCTTGTTCGAACAAATACAAACAAATACAGTGACATTCTTCTCCAGGTTGGGCCGTCATTGTCGTCGGTTTTACCTCGCCCTGATTTGATAATTTTCAGTGTCCTTTTCATTATGTTTCTTTTTTTTCAAACAAAAAGAAAAAAGACAGAGAAAAGGGAGACCGATCATGCTCAAACTCAGGAGAGGTAAAAACGACGACAATGAGAGACCTACCTTGAGCAGAACCTCGGTTGTCTTGAACCCTAATGCATTGATTGAAAAAGTGTAATCACCATTTCTTATAAATAGACGAAGACGTTTAAGACCGGATTTTAAAACAATATGGTTCTAAATGTCAGACTTTTAGGATCAGACGTTGAACTAATATACGATCTTAAAGTCTCGCCCTATTTTTTAAAATTAAACGAAGACTTTCAGGACCGGATGTTGAACTAATATTGTTGGAAATTATGCCCTAGGGGCAAGTCATTGTACTTTAAATGTTAATGTTATTTAAAGTATTCTCCTTTAGTTATCATTTCATTTGCATGTTTATAGTGATAACTGATCCTTGGAATAAGTCATAAGCATTTCTCATGTATAACCGCGTCACAACGCCCTTTCACCTGAGATCATCATGGATTCCTACATGATGAGTCGCTGGTCTTTCACCTAGTCAAAAGTCACCTTTGACCGGGTGATGATAAAGGTTTGGATCAGGATCAGTGGTTTTCATGCAGAGGAATGTGAATGGTCAAGATGGAATTTTTCCCTCACATTTGTAGAGAGATAATACTGGGCCCCTCGATGAGTGAGTCTAAGCAATGTATGGCCATACTACGATGGAAAGGAGTTTCCATTTCAATTGTTAGACTATTCAAGAATCGAGAAAGTGATGGTCAAGAATAGGAAGTTGACTATCTCCATGCCTCATCCTTGACAAAATTGTCGCGTGAGAAAAGAGACGTGACATGGTTTGTACGATAGGTTATATCGCATCAACGATCCTCATGTGAATTGGGTAGTCGCAATTGTTAGACCTGGCTATCACCCAAGATGGGGGTGAATTGGGTGTCTGATAAAAACTTTGGAACTTTGAAAATATTTTCGCAACTTACTGAAAGTAGTTTGTATGACAATAAGGATTTATAAAATAGTAAACAGTCATTCAAACATATATCTTTGGAAATATAAGAGTTTAGGGAAGAGAATATGCAAACTATGATTTATCCTGGTTCGGCCCAATCCTTGACTTACGTCCAGTCCCCAAGCTCCAGTTGAGATTTTCAATCCACTATCCTCTTGTTTAATCCGGGCACAAGAGAAGCCTTTACAAACCCACAAGTTTAGCCGAGCACTTGTGCAACCTTTTACAAATCTCTTACGGGATAATCCCCCTTACTCACTGTAAGGATACAACCTTTGTAATGAATGATTACAGAAAATCTTCCCTCTCAGAAGTGATAAAGATAAACACTGAAGCTCATTACAAATAATCTCACTCTCTAAAATAAACTATATGATCATTGAGATAATCAGAGAGTAGGTGTATGTGTATATCAGAGTATTGGTGTTTTGATGATGTAAGCTCGTGTCTCCAACCTCCTCTATCTTGAATGCTTCTCCTTTTATAGTTAGTTGCAATTTATGACCGTTGAGCAATTTCTCCAGTTTAGAATATGACGGTTGGAAAATATTACCGTTGGGATATTCAAGTCGTAGCATTTGAAGTTGATGAACAAGTTGAGCATTTTAATTCATTGAAGAACATTGCAGTTGAGTATTCAACTTTATTTCTTCAAGTTCCTTGTTGGATTCGATCTTCTCTGCCAATTCTGAAAATCTGCAGCAACCTTCACTTTGATGTTCTGACAGATTTTGATTTCTGTCAAGTTTGATGTTATCTCAAGCTTTAATCATCTGAAACTCACTAACAAATTGATTAAACATAGTTAGGAATAGTAATGAGTGATGATAAGAAGTAATCAAATCACGATCAATGATTTTGAGATTTCCGACACGTTGGTATTCTGAAGCAGAGAAGGTAACTCCAGTCATGCCTGGAGTTAAATGATCATTGATTGCTTTCTGATTCCTTTCTGTAACGACGTAACTCGAGTTGCTAAGTGGTGACTCGAGTTAACAATGATTTCTCAAACTTCGTTGCTCTCTGTCTTCATGAATGACTCGAGTTATCTTGTATGACTCGAGTTGGATAAGTGCTGCAGAATCCGATTGCTCTCTGTGTTGACTGTGACTCGGGTTATGCCTCGAGTTACCTTTTCCAATATTCATTCGAAGCTCTCTGTAATCATGAATGAATCGGGTCATGCCTCGAGTTAACTAATACCATTTGTTCTCTGTCTGATTCCTGACTCGGGTAATGCCTCGAGTTAGTTTTTCTAATATTCATTCGAACGATCTTGACTCGGGTCGTGCCTCGAGTTATATTTTCTAATATTCATTTCAAAACTTGGTATTCTCCCCATCATCCATTAAAAGCTTCTAACTCATTGTAATTCATCCGTTAGCATAAGATGAATGCATGTTCTTCTTGACCAGCGATTTTCCAACATCCTGAATTGACAGCCAATTTTCGAGGGGCATATCTCCATGTTCTGAACTCCGTTTTGGTTGATTCAAATTTTGAATGAAATCCCTTTGAATCTACTTTCATATTCCACTGATTTCAGCTCAATTGGATTTGTAGATTGTGAGTTACACTCAAAACATTGAAGGTTGGTCTGCTGTGTGGAGTGAATTTCACTGTCAACTTCAACAATTTATATCTCCTTCATATGAAATCCTTTGGACTTGTATTTTATATCAAAATGACGCATTGGGAGTCTAGTTTCATACAAAATTTATTTCACCTCAATCGGACTTCTGGTTTGAGAGATATAATCGAATTACCAGAGGTCGCCAGCTGAAACGCGGAACAGAGCTCAACAGAGTTGCTGATATATACCTTAACTCGAGTTATGCCTCGAGTTAAGTCATTCCAGACCACCAAAACATAGCAAAGGTGATAACTCGAGTTATAACACCATGACTCGAGTTATATCGACCTGGAACTGATTTTGTAATGATTTTAACTCTGAATTGATCCATTCCAACTTCCATATGATCTTGGACACTTCTAGCATCAATCTAGGAACTTGAATAAAGATATTCTCATTCCATTCAGCAAGTTCTTCCTTCTTCCAACTCCCATCTTGATCATTCTTCATCATTTGAACTTCATATCTTCTTTGATTCAATTTCTTTCTTCTTCTTCTTCTTCTTCTAATTAGATACTTCTTTGTTGATCTTCTTCTAAATCATTCTTCATAAATAAACTTCACATCTACATTAAATATAAGAGTTAATCAATAAATATATCATTCAAGCTTTTTGCTCATTTATATAAGACATCATCAAAACTAATCATATGTAACAACAATATCTTGCTAGAGGCCGCTTGCGACTTGTGGGCTGGTAAAGTATTGGCCCGCTGCCAATCTCATGTGGGCCTACAGGGTCGCACACAAGAATAGCCCAACACGAGCAAGAGTGTCCAGATTCATTGAATCTTAAATGTGTTTGAGATTTAATGAATACTTATTTAATCTAGGATGTGTGTGTGTATATATATATATATATATATATATTATTAATTCGAAAATAATAATGATATTATTTATTGATAATAATATTATTATATATGGTATTTAATTTATTTGATAAATTAAATAACTATAATAAATTGAGATATTGTATCTCAGATTTAATTTTCGAATAAAGATATTGTATATCATATTTAATTTGAATTGAGATATCGTATCTCATTTCAAATTAAATATAAGGATACCATATCTTGATTTAATTTATAAATATAAATTAAATCTGAAGGCCTATTAATTCGAATTAAATGGATAGATTATATCTGTTGGACAGATTTAATTAATAATATTTAATCCAAATTCAAAATTCAAAATTAATTAGATTAATTTTGAATATTTTAATACGACACATTAGGGTTTTAGAAACTCTATAAGAGATTCTGATCTAGTCGTATTAAACATACGAATGACCAGCTGCGGAGGAAATGGTTCGATCTATGATAAGTCAAACAGATCTTCCTCATTCCTTTTGGGGTCATGCCCTAGAAACAACTGTGTTCACACTGAATCGTGTTCCGTCAAAGGCAGTTGAAAAGACACCATATGAGATATGGATTGGGAAGAAACCCAGTTTGTCCTTTCTTGAAATTTGGGGATGTGAGGTTTACGTTAAACATTAAGCCTCTGATAAATTATCATCCATTTATTATTCGGAATGGTGTCCTTTTGGAGAAAGAGTTCATCTCTAAAAGAACCAGTGGGAGTAAGGTGTACCTCGAAGAAGTTCGAGAGGCACAAGATGACATAGAATCATAGATGGAAAATGAAGAAGACTCACAACAAGTTGTTGAGCCTACTCATGTAACACAAGGCTCACGAAGGTCCGATAGAACACGGCTACAGCCTCAGAGATATGGATTTCTGATTACTGGAAGCCGTGTTGTTTTGCTCATTGAGCAGAATGAGCCAACTACCTAACGAAAAGTCGTGGTGAGACCAAACTCCGAAAGATGGCTTAATGCCATGAAGTCTGAAATGCAATCCATGTACGACACTGAGGTATGGACCTTAGTCGATCCACCTGAAGGTGTAAAAACCGATGGGTGCAAGTGGGTTTTCAAAGAGAAAACTGACATGGATGACAAAGTAAATATCTTCAAAGCACGGTGGTTGCAAAAGGATTCACTCAAACTCATGGTGTGGACTATGATGAAACCTTTTCCCCGGTTGCAATGGCCAAATCAATCGAATCTTTCTTGCCATTGCATCATATTACGACTATGAAATATGGCGAGATGGACGTCAAACGGCCTTCCTTATGAGAAACCTCCTTGAGGATGTGTACATGACACAACTTGAGGGTTTTGTGTGTCCGGAGGACTCACAGTAAAGTTTGCAAGCTTCAAAGATCCATTTATGAATTGAAGCAAGCATCTCGGAGCTGGAATCATCGTTTTGATGAAGTAGTCAAAGAGTTTGGATTCTTTCAAAACATCGATGAACCTTGTGTTTACAAGAAGGTCAGTGGGAGCACAATTGTATTTCTAGTGCTTTATGTTGATGACATCCTACTCATTGGGAATGACATTCCTACCTTGCAGAGTGTCAAGTCTTGGTTAGGAAAGTGTTGCTCATTGAAAGATTTAAGGGAAGCCACTTATATCCTTGGGATAAGGATCTATAGAGATAGATCCAAGAAGCTGATAGGCCTAAGTCAGAGCACATACATAGACAAGATACTGAATAAATTCAGTATGCAGGATTCCAAAAGGGCTTACATGCCCATGTCTCATGGCATTCATCTCAGTAAGGATCTGTATCCTAGTACACAAGATCAAAGAGACCACATGAGTAAGATTCCATATGACTCCGCCATTGGATCTATCATGTATGCCATGTTATGTACTCGACCGGATGTCTTATTTGTCTTGAGTATGACCAGAAGATATCAACAAGATCCCGGTGAAGGTCACTGGACTGCTATCAAGAATATCCTAAAGTACTTAAGAAGGACTAAGGTCTTATTCTTGGTATATGGTGGATTGGAAGATAAGCTTTGTGTGACAGGTTACAAAGATGCGAGTTTCTGAACTGATCAAGATGATCTAAGATCACAATTTGGATATGTATTCATTTTGAATGGTGGTACGGTAAGCTGGAAGAGCTCTAAGCAGAGCACTGTAGCTGATTCTGCAATAGAAGAATATAGCAGCATCAGATGCAGCTGAGGAGGCCTTTTGGATTAGTAAGTTCATTAATGAACTAGGGGTGGTTGCTACCATCTCAAATCCAATAGACTTGTTCTGTGACAATAGCGGCCCTATTGCGCAGACCAAGGAGCCTAGGTCACATCAAAGGACCAACCATATACTCAAGCGATTTTATCTTATCAGAGAAATCAATGATAGAGGTGATACAAAAATTATGCAAAGTACCAGGAGAAAACAATGTCGCTGATCCTCTTACTAAGCCGCTTGCACAAGTAAAAGATGAGCGTCATGTTAGGGCAATGGGAATTAGGGTAATTAATGATTGCACCTAGTGCAAGTGGGAGTCTGTTGGAAATTATGCCCTAGGGGCAAGTCATTGTACTTTAAACGTTAATGTTATTTAAAGTATTCTCCTTTAGTTACCATTTCATTTACATGTTTATAGTGATAACTGATCCTTGGATATATCTTATAGATTATCCTAAAATGTCCCTAGTCGGTCATCTCTGCGGGAGCGAAGATGAAATAAGACCAGTATGACTTTGATAAGTATGGAGATACGAGTCAAAGTCATAGGCACTTGTAAGAGTACAAGGTGTTGGACCGACCCGCTATGAGAAAGCTGCATGGAATAAGTCATAAGGTTTTCTCATGTATAACCGCGTCACAACGCCCTTTGACCTGAGATCATCATGGATTCCTACATGATGAGTCGCTGGTCTTTCACCTAGTCAAAAGTCACCTTTGACCGGGTGATCGTAAAGGCTTGGATCGGGATCAGTGGTTTTCATGCAGAGGAATGTGAATGGTCAAGATGGAATTTGTCCCTCACATTTGTAGAGAGATAATATTGGGCCCCTCGATGAGTGAGTCTAAGAAATGTATGGCCATACTACGATGGAAAGGAGTTTCCATTTCAATTGTTAGACTACTGAAGAATGGAGAAAGTGATGGTCAAGAACAGGAAGTTGACTTTCTCCATGCCTCATCCTTGACCAAATTATCGCGTCACATGGTTGTACGATAGGTTATATCGTATCAACGATCCCCATGTGAATTGGGTAGTCGCAATGTCTTGCTAGAGGCCGCTTGCGACTTGTGGGCTGGTACAGTATTGGCCCACTGCCAATCTCATGTGGGCCTACAAGGTCGCACATAAGAATAACCCAACACGAGCAAGAGTGTCCAGATTCATTGAATCTTAAATGTGTTTAAGATTTAATGAATACTTATTTAATCTAGGATGTATATATATATATATATATATATATATTTATATATATATATATATATATATATATATATATATATATATATGTATATTATTAAATTCAAAAAAAATAATGATATTAGTTATTGATAATAATATTATTATATATGGTATTTAATTTATTTGATAAATTAAATAACTATAATAAATTGAGATATTGTATCTCAGATTTAATTTTCGAATAAAGATATTGTATATCATATTTAATTTGAATTGAGATATTATATCTCATTTCAAATTAAATATAAGGATATCATATCTTGATTTAATTTATAAATATAAATTAAATCTGAAGGCCTATTAATTCGGATTAAATGGTTAGATTATATCTGTTGGACAGATTTAATTATTATTATTTAATCTAAATTCAAAATTCAAAATTAATTAGATTAATTTTGAATATTTTAATACGACACATTAGGGTTTTAGAAACTCTATAAGAGATTCTGATCTAGTCGTATTATACATACGAATGAATTAGACGACCGCAAAAACAAAACCTAGAGAGAAAAGGGAGAGAGACGCACAGTTCAGAGGCGCTAGCACACTTCCGTTCGTGTTTCTAAAGGCTGTTCGTGTGGATACTGGTAGAGGAAGGCGATTCTAAGAGTCGACTTCTGCTGATCGAGAAGGTAGCCCACCAGTTCAATTGTTCGGCATAGATATGATTCAGAAACCCTAAACCTTGATTTAAACGCCGTTGAGCGATCATTTGGATGGGATTCGTAAAAGTTTTAACTCCGCTGCGCCTACGGATCCCAACAAATATACGGTCCTAAAAGTCTCGCCTTATTTTTTAAAATTAAACGAAGACTTTTAGGACCAAATCTTAAAAAATATGTGGTCCTAAAAGTTGCGAAGACTTTTCAGAGACTCATACTGCTCCTTTACAACATCTTGTCCTCACTCCTCAAGGTACAAGCACGAAATAGCTTTATCCACCATCCAATACATTCAGTAACCCAAAATGGACACAAGAAAATTGTTCGAAGAAATAAACAAATTTATTATTGAATTACACAAATTGTGCAATTGTTCATTTACAGAAGATTATAGTTGTTACAGTATATATTTACAAATGAATTTAGGACATTAATTATTGTTTTGACTTTAAGAGGTCATCATACAGATATTCACAAAACACTTTGCGTATGTGCTCGATATCATCATCAGAAAAGGGATCAACACAGGCAAATGTTTGTAACATCAAAGACAGAAACTGAATTAACTTGCGTGTATATTTCATATGTAACATTAAGCCAGAAATTGAATTCAGCCATAATATGTAACATCAAATACATTTACCTTTACAGTGAATTTAGTCCTTCCTTGCATGATAATATCATATATGTGTTTCAAGATGTATCGGCCACATAAGTTGGACCCCTTTGGTTGCCGACGGGTCTATATATATATAGCTTACTGACCAAGTTCACAAGGTAGTGTGCCAGTGTACAAATATGTACTAACCTTTGGATAGAGCCATTTAGGATCTTTGGCATCATATGTATGCTTGTTTTTTTTACCTGGATAGGTCCTCATGACACTATCATCAAAATCACAAATTTATCAATAATGGTCACTGAAAATTGACAGCAGAGATTTCAGACAAGACAATCGAAATGACATGCTTACTCGTTCATGGTCTACTTAAACGTAGGCCCTGGACTGCTGTGAGTGGAGCATAAGAAGACCACTGTATGCTCCTCCATGCACATGAGGACCAACTGCTAGTGGTGGCTGAAAATTCACAAAAGACAAGTACCCAGTGATATATGTAGCAGAATTAAGTGAATTGCAGACAAGAATTGTGATATGTACCTCTTATAGTATGGGAACAAGTACACATTTTTTTCTCACTTCACACACCCTATCTGAAATGTACGGTTGTCTCACATCTAAGGGTGTTGTACTTGCAAAGTCTGGGCACAAGAATCCAAAATCATTGATTCTGCCCTGTTGTTCCAGTTCATCATGCATGAACCTACAATAATGACATCAGGTAATTAGTATATATGTATGTGTGTCTAAACGATGTATTTAAATTATGTACTCATAGAAGAAAATACTTACTTTATAAACATTTGAACAATTACATTAGTAACCTCCTTTCCAGGAAGTAGCAGGGACGTCAAATCATCAGGGTCAAGGAAAACTGGTTGCATATTAGGGACGCCTACTACTTCATTGACAGGCCAAGATTTATCTTTAAAATATCCATTGGATACCGTATCGAATATTTTTTTCCTTTTTTTCCTTGGTAGTCAACTTAGGAGATGGAGCTTGAGGAGGGGATAGAGCTTCAATAGGGGATGGAGCTTCAGGAGGAGTAGAAACATGTACAAGCTTCACTGGCCAAGAGATGACGGTTCCCTTGACATCACTCACAACCTTCAACTGATCAGTTGGGAGAGGGAGAGGTGCATCAATGATCACCTTTTCAACTGACACTCTCACTTCATCATCAACCATTTGTTGGTGGTGTACAGTTGATCCTAAGTCGTGGACAATTCCTTTTGCAACTAATCGTCTATGAGGTTCTGCCACATACAAGTCACAAGGTTGCTCTGACTGTCCAACAATGCAACTCCTTTTAGTGCTCTGCTGCATAGGTGCAGGTGAATGTGTGAAGGGAACACTGGTCTCTGGATGAGAGCTCAAAAGCAGCATCATTTTATCCATCTCCTCTTTCATCTTGCTCATCTCGGATTGAAACATTGCAGTCAATGAAGCTTCTTTAGCCGCTGCTTCCTCACTTAATTTGGCCAGCGTCTGTTCCATCTCCTCCCTGGTAACCATACTTTGTTTATGGCATTTGGATTTACCAAATTATTCCTTCAGGCCTACCCATCCTCCAATTCCCCTTACACGCCCTGAGTGATCGGTTTTCCAGTCGCAACGGTCAGAACATCATTCCTCCCGTCCGACACAAAAGATCCCTCCGCTTCTTTCTTTTTAAAATCTTCCTGTACCATACAGATAACGAGAAGCTTAGTAATGAAACATGTTTAATAACTAAAAAATAACTATAACGATACTGACAATTCTTTCAGCAACTAGACGATTTTGTTCACTCGTGTAATTGCCGCTTGGCTTTTTGCGAATATACAACCATAACTCCTTGCGACGTATTGGAGATGGCGGATCATGTATCGCAGAAGGATTGGTTTCAACTTCATCTTCTAATCTCTTCCGCTTGGCCCCCATCAATTCTTTTTCAGCCTTTTCATATCCGCCGCGAGAAGCCCTATGCGGGCAATCATTTTTTCTCCCGATCTCCTGTGCTTGTTCCTTTCTTTTCTGTGAATCAAGATTGAAAACAACTATTAATTATGAATTCCAGTCATCTCACTAACAGAAATTAGAGAACTTCTACTTGATATGAACCTCAAACACTAGTCAAATTCACTTCATCAAATTTCAACATTTTATTTAAGGAAGATGTAGAATTGTAGAAGAAATTGGGAGAAATAGAGGAAAGGGAGTTGCAGAACTGCTACCAACTCAGTCAATTCATTCATTCATCATAACTGGTTCATACACATATTAGTCTAACCTCTTATATATAGTTAGAGGCTTGACTCTTAAGGCCCAATAACAGCTTGCACCGAAACTTTACACAGTTAACATACTAGCTAACTAACAGCAATGTCTAACCACTACCTACTATAATAGAACTAAGACTATAATAATGGTTTGACTCTTATGCCATTATTATTTCCCTAATTACCTATTTAGTATTTTACCTTTTCACAGTTTACATGTCAGACTTACATAGAACTAAGACATGCTCCTCTGATGCAGGACAAAGGATGAAAATATATACTTCTATTCACACACCAAACCATCTAACTAACAGGATTAGATGAACACAATAACATTCACATATCCGCATAGGTTAATAAGCAAACAAAACTAAATATAAACTTACCAAAGCTTCAGGAGTGATCCGCAACTGAACAAATTGTTGCCAAATTTGTTGATCAAGAAATGTGTACTTCTCCCAAGGAGGGGGGCGAGGCTCACCAGCTAGAACCTCGGTAAAAATATAGTTGTTGGCTAGAAAGGTCTTAAACTTCCTCCACCGATCAACACAATAAGACAATATCTTGTCTTTCAGCTTCTGACAGTCAGGGACAGTGTATGTAAGTCAGATAGTGTCCCAAATAGGATCATTTACTGTGCGATCGTCCACATTTTTCCACTCATCTGTCAAGATGCTAACCTTGCTTCGTGCTAGATAGCCGACAAAACTATTATATTTGTTCTTATTAGGACCGAAAGGAGCCAACTTTTCATCAAACTGAATCTCGAGCTTTGACCCAGAGGTCTGACTTACGGATACATCTTTCATTCGTGTGCCACTTTTACCACGGCGAGCAAGGAGGTTACGAGGCTCACTGTGAGATGAAGAGGGTTCGTTCTGATTCACACTAGTCACACCAGTGACTGGCGTTGAACGAACAGGACAAGAATCGTTTTCTGCATTTATTTTCGATAAAGGAAGAGAGGTTGAGAGAGGTGGTCTGAAAAAGGAATACCTGAGAAAATGAGAGAGTAACAGAGGATGGTGGTGGTGGGTGAGGAAGAGAGGTAACGAAACAGGAAGAGGGGTTTCGCAACAAGAACAAGGGTTTGAGTTCAGAGAGAGCAACGTAAGTCGTAAGGTAAGGTTTCGTGTGAAGAAGATTATATTTGGCGCTTTATTTTTAAGATTGGATGTACCAAAACCACGGTTTTAAAAGTTAACCTTTAAGACCGGCCCTTATAAAACTCTGGTCTAAAAGTAATAAAATTTTCGTTTAATTTTTTTCAACATTTTGTATTGGCCACAATTTATATTCGGTCTTAAAAGTATAACCTTTAAGACCGTATTTTTTATATAACCGGTCTTAAAAGTTTTAGACCTTTATATTTAAATTTTTCCTTATTATTTTGGACCGTAGAAAATTGTACAAGATTTATCTATAAAGTAATTGATATTTCAATTTGTTTAATAACATTTTTAAGACCGATTGTTTTGTTAACCAGTCTGAATAATATGTTTAAGACCTATGAATAAAGGATCCGGTCCAAAAAGTTCTTTATATTTACAAAACTGCCACTGATCATACTTTTAAGACCGGGCCGTCGATACTCCGGTCTAAATGAGGCGGTCTTAAAACCATTTTTTGCACTAGTGAAATAAGAAATATCTTTTATAAGATTTTAATTTTTATGATTCTTAATACAAGATGTTCTTCTGAAACTTAATTCTAAAACAAGATAATAACATTTAAATATTGGGAAAATTACGCACAAGTCCCAAGGAAGAGAATTTATCACAATAAAGTCCATTGAAATCATGAAATTACACAGAAGTCCCTAGGGATTTCTATGTAATTATTTGTGAATGTTAAATTACCAATCTGACCTTCCCTCTTATGTCTTCCACTTTCTCTCTGCTCCTTCTTCCTTATCCTCTCTCTCTCCTCTCTCCCTTTTTCTTCTCTCTCTTCCAATATTTATTCCAAGGAGAATTTAGATACAACTTCTTTAGACCCAGGAGCTCCTTCCAGCGACTCGAACACCTCAGAGCCTTCGGCGAGAACAAGTAAGGGTCTGTACTGGAGATATCAGCAACGCGCCTAGCCTTGGCTGCCTCCGGCGACTTCGCGTTGGGCAAAGTCGACTCGTTTGTGGAAGAAGGCTTAACCGTAGAGAGTTGAAGCGGTACGAGCTTCCCATAGGAGAAGGGCTCATCAGCGGGGAGCATGGTGACTGGATCTTCAAGCCAAAACTCGAAATCTCCCGCCAAAGGTTCAGGATCTGACTTTTCTGGCGGATCCGAAGGCTTCTCCATGGAATGCTCTGATATCACTCCATGAATCTTCGACGAGTCACCACCTTCGCGTGACTCACGGTTGTAAACCTGGATTTTTTTAATAGTATATAGTTGTCAAAATTCTCAGAAGATGTTGTGAATATATGTTTTTTCTGTTGTAAATATAGCATTTGTTGTTGTAAATAGCCTCTGGACGTAAGAAATGAAAAAAATCCAAGTTTTCAAAGGTTGTTGTAAATATATGCTTTTTATGTTGTAAATAGCCTCTGGACGTGAGAAAAGAAAAAAATCCAGGTTTTCGAAGGTTGTTGTTAATATATGCTTTTTCTGTTGTAAATATAGCATTTGGTGTTGTAAATAGCCTCTTAACGTGAGAAATAAAAAAATCCAGGTTTTCGAAGGTTGTTGTTAATATATTATTTTTCTATTGTAAATATAACATTTGTTATTGTAAATAGCCTCTGGACGTGAGAAATGAAAAAAATCCAGGTTTTCGAAGGTTGTTGTTAATATATGCTTTCTCTGTTTTAAAGATAACATTTTTTGTTGTAAATAGCCTCTGGACGTGATAAATGAAAAAAATCCAGGTTTTCGAAGGTTGTTGTAAATATATGCTTTTGTTGTTGTAAATATAGCATTTGTTGTTGTAAATAGCCTCTGGATGTGAGAAATGAAAAAAAAATCAAGGTTTTCGAAGGTTGTTGTTAATATATGTTTTTTTTGTTGTAAATATAACATTTGTTGTTGTAAATAGCCTATGGGCGTGAGAAATAAAAAATCTAGGTTTTCGAAGGTTGTTGTTAATATATGCTTTTTCTGTTATAGATATAGCATTTGTTGTTGTAAATAGCCTCTGGACGTGAGAAATGAAAAAAAATCCAGGTTTTCGAAGGTTGTTGTTAATATATGTTTTTTCTGTTGTAAATATAACATTTGTTGTTGTAAATAGACTCTGGACTTGAGAAATGAAAATAATTATACAGAAGTCCAAAATGGTAATTTAACATTCACAAATAATAACACAGAAGTCCCTAGGGACTTCTGTGTAATTTCATGATTTTAAAAGGCTTTATTGTGATAAATTGATTAAATTCTCTTCCTTGGGACCTGCGCGTAATTTTCCCTTAAATATTTATAACATCATTAACAAAATATAAAAAAAATAATATTATTATCATATAAATAATTTAGAAAATAAAAAAACTTAAGGGCTTAAAAGGGCCAACCACCTTACTGGGCTGACCCATTTAGATCGCTTTCACTTTTGAGGTAAAAATTCTAGGCCTGACCCTTATAAATTCGGAAACAAGCGGAAGTAGACTTCAATTGGGCTCTACTGCTTTTACGGTTCTAGATAGTTTTACACTTAAAAATAGATAGTTCTTATAGTGAAATTGCTCATTATTAAATTTGTATTTTCACCCTAATAAAAATAATAACAACATGTAATAGAAGCTGAAGAAATTTGGAAACTTTCATGATAACATTAAACTAAAATAAAAATTTGGATCCTCAACGCTCTTGGGTGAACAATTTCTGAACACATTTGTACGTTAATCCAATTTTTAATGGACGAATTTATAACATTTCCTCCTTTGAACTTTCTGAGCACAACCTTGTCAGAAACGTGAGGTCTCAATAAAGTGGGACAAGGAAATGCGAAGAAATTGTGCTTTACAGCTCAATATTTTGGGTCAAACTTTACAGCTCAATAATTTTGGTGGAGCCAATTGAATTGCAAAGGGTATGATAAAAGCGGAAAAAAAAAAGAAAAAAAAAACGTTGTGATCCCCTTCTCTTCTTTATCGTCTCCATTTTTCTTCCGTTCCAACTGTGAATTTTCCAAATTACCCTTGGCGACAACAATATTTCTTTTCTTATCACGATCTTGTGTACTCTCTCTGTGGTTCTGTTGTTTCATCCCTCTCTTGCTGCTATTCAGAGTCCATAGTCAAGCACTGTACGTAGCTGGTTCTGTTCTTTCCTTCAGGTAAGGTTGCCGGAGTTGTGTTTGCAGCACCTCATTTTCCTTGACGAGGAGCTATTCTACTATATATGCTCTCTTTTTTTGCCAGTACTGAATATATATATTTCCCTTTGTTGCTTTGCAGTTTGTGCGTCCTGATTTCTTTGTTCTTGGATTCTTCATTTTTGCTTCCCCTTCCTTGATTACTTTGATATTCTGCAAATCAGAATAATTTCTTGAGAAAAAAAAAACCAAAAAAAACGAGACTTCCCTATGGATAGGCACGGAAGACTCCATAAATTGAAGGTCAGGATTTTTTTATTTATTTATTGTGTTCGTATCTATCACTATTTCTCATCCGTTATATCCTCTATGTTTAATATGCCTTTAGCGTGTTTTTGTTCAGTTTCTCATATTATGGATTTGTATCCATCCTTAATTAACTCTTATGGAAGTTCTCGACCCTTTTGTTTTGCAGTTGTATTGTGTGCCCTCATTTGTTGGTATCATGCATTTAGCTTTCTCTGGTTTAATTGCTCTGTTCTACTGATCGACATAAACCTAAAACATAAACAAGGTTAGTATCTATATGCTTTAAATTTGATTGTTTCTGTTTATTGTTTTGATGTCACCATTTTCTTTCCCTTTGTGTTGCGTCTTTTATCTTGTTCTTGAACTCCACCAATATGTGTGTGTGTAATACTATATACCAGTATCCTAAATATTGGACTTGGATCACTAACTTCCATAGATTAAGGAAATTCGATAAGTTGGTTATTTTGTAAGCCAAAAAAAAAAGTGTGTATTAATTTTCCTAAAATACTTGATCTTAATCATTTACCTTGGAAAATACCCGCCCTAATATTGTTTATCGATCTCATGTACAAACAATATAGGAATTGTTAATTTGGAAAAGGATGATACATATGGGAGACAAAAATAAATTTTTATATTAGATTTAGTACTAAAACAAACTTCTAAATCAAATCCTATATTTAGGATAAAATAGAGTAAGAAGTTTTCCGTCCAAGAGGGGAAACTAGAAAGTAAGAAATTCACAGTTGGCAAAATCCTGGAATATATGCTAAAGATTTTACAATTACAAGGATTGTACTCCCTCTTTGCTCCTGAGAACTAAAGGATTGGCACCGCACATTACCATAAAATATTCCTTCCATACCTAGAAGTTTATCTTGGTATCAGAACTACTCAAGCTCACAACATGATGAATCCTGAGCTAAGCATGTTTGAATAGCAATGGAGGTAGCTCACTAGTGTGACGTTCATCTTAGCTAAGCTCACTGTGAAGATCAAAACTTTATCATAGGCTTGCTTTGTCAAGTTGGACAGAACAAATTAGTCTGTGTGGTTGACTCATGTTTTGTCCGCCATCAAAGGATATAAATTATAAGGCTTCGTTAATGAAACCGAACGATGTCCTCATCAATTTACAATGAAGGATAATGTGGCACAATGTAATCTTGACTTTGAAGAGTGTGAGTCAGCTTACCAACTTCTATTTGTTTGGTTGCTAAATGTTAATAAACCCAGAAATGGAGAAATATATGAATCTCTTATTGAGAATTACAAGCTACAATGACATTACAACAATCAACCTTTCTTGGGTGATTCTACCATTAACCCTAAGCTCTAGGATTAATGAGAGGTGAGGACCTAAGTTAATCTCCCTCATTTTGGGTGAGGATATCAACAAACTAATGATTTTATATTTCCAACACTCAATCATTTTGGGAAAGCTACTTAGTACTGCCCCAAGTTTTCCAGTTTCTTTTAGAAGATCAAGAACATATTTTCTCTGTGTCAAAAAAATCCCTTTCTTGTTTCTCATAACCTCGGTCTCAAGATAGTACTTTAATGGACCTAAATCCTTTGTTTGGAAATGAAAATTAAGGAAGGTCTTTAATGATGAGATTCTCGAAGTATTGCTCCCCGTAATAACAATGTCATCAACATATACCACAAGGAGAATTATGCCAGTATCCGTCCGCTGATAAAACACTGAATGGTTACACTTACTCTGATTTAGACCAAACTTAACCACCGTGCTAAACCTAGCAAACCAAACATGAGGACTCTGCTTCAAACCATATAGTGACTTCTAAAGATGACATACCTTCCCACGCCCCCCCTGAGCAACAAAACCAAGTGGTTGCTCCCTGTAAACTTCCTCAAGAAGATCACCATTCGAGAAAGCATTTTTGACATCCCACTGATGAAGATCCCAACCATAAGTGGTCGCCATAAAAATAAAGAGACGGATAGAAGACAATTTTTCCAGCAGAGAGAAGGTTTCCGAATAACAACATTGTAGGTTTGAGCATATCCCTTGGCAACCAGTCAAGCTTTCAAACGTTCCAAGGTGCCATCAGCTTTTGTTTGTATTGTGAACACCCACTTGCACCCGATAGCCTTCTTCCAGGAGGCAAATCAACGAGATTCCAGGTACCTGCCTTATCAAGGGCCATCATTTCTTCTTTCATAGTAGCACACCAACCAGGATGAACCAAGGCTTGGTTGAGATTAGTGGGAACAATGATAGAATCTAAGGAGGCTATGAAAGAACAGGATGGAGGGGAAAGATGATTATAGGAAACAAAAGAAGAAATAAGGTAGGTACAAGAATGCTGACCTTTGCGGAGGGCAATAGGCAGAATCAGGCACTGTGTCTAGTTTAGAGATAGGAGGGGGGAATATCTTTGGATTAGACGACAAAGCTGGCACTGGTAGGTTTGGAACCTGATCGTCGCCATTACTCGCCTTGTGATGCTTCCGATAAACATGTTAGATAGGTGGTTTAGTAGGTGCCAGATCAGACGCTTGCTCTGGCGGTAACTGAACCTTATAGACCAATATATCATCAAGACCTTAGAGACGGGAAAGAACGGGGTCGACTCATGGAAGGTCACATCTGTAGACACAAGATAACGCCGAAGAGTGGGAGAGTAACACCGATAACCCTTCTGAACCCTAGAATACCCAAGGAAGACACATTTAAGAGACTTGGGGTCAAGTTTGGTAACAGTGGGACAAACATCGCGAACAAAACAGGCACAACCAAAGATTTTGGGGTTAATAGGAAACAAGGGGTTGGAAGGGAACAAGGTAGGTTGTGTAGGGAGTGGCTCTACTGAGAACTGTAGAGGGCATACGATTAATAAGGAAACATGTAGTCAACACAGCATCAACCCAAAAAGGTTTCGGAACTTGCATTTGAAACATTATAGCCCAGGCTACTTCTAATAAGTGTCGGTTCTTTCTTTCGGCAACACCATTTTGAGCAGGTGTATCCGCACACGAGGACTAATGAATCATGCCATGTTGGAGTATATAGTTTTGAAATTAGGCAGAATAATATTCTTTAGCATTGTCACTCCGTAAGATTTTCATAGATACATCAAATTGAGTGTTGATTTCAGCACAGAAATTGCAAAAGTGAGAAAACAACTCGGAATGATTTTTCATTAAATAAAGCTAGGTGGTTCGGGAAAAATCATCAACAAAAGTAGCAAAGTACTGAAAACCAGACTTAGACTCAACATGACACGGACCCCAAATATCCAAATGGACTAAATCAAAAGGGGACGCAGCTCGTTTATTAATGCTAGGTGCTAGATGAACATGGTGATGTTTGGCAAACTGACACGACTCATATTCTAAAGAAGACACATAATGAAACTGAGGATGCAACCTCTTTAAAGAGGACACAGACACATGACCCAGCTGACAATGAATGTCAAAAGGGGAGAAACCACTAGAGCAAGCAGCAACGGAACGCGGTACTCGATCGTCAAGTGATGACCTCTAGATTCATACCCGTTACCAATAATCTGCTTTGTCGTGAGGTCCTGAATCAAATAATGGTCAGGGAAAAGTGAGATGAAACAGTTTAATTGGCGAGTAAGCTTGCTTGGAGATAAAAGGTTAAAAGCAAGGTCAGGAACATTGAGGACAGATGATAGGGAAATAGACGGAGTAGGTGTAACAATGCCAGATCCAAGAACACATGAGTAAGAACCATTGGCAATAGTGATCGAAGAGGGGTTGGCATAAGGTGCATACGAAGAGAACAATGATGGTTACCTGTTACATGATCAATGGCCTCGGAATTGATGATCCACTTCAAAGAAGAAGTGGCGAGGCACGAATCAGAGTTACTTGTAGCAAGCATTGTCGATGCTAAGGAAGCATTATCAGAGGATTGGGCTATATGTGCAAACCCGCTACGTTGCTGCTTTTGTTGCAACTTACGACAGTAGCTTTTCGTATGACCAGGTTCCTTACAATAAAAGCAGACAATCCCACCAACACTAGAATTGGGAGGATTGTTACCGAGCCTCGGGAGGCTTGGGTTCCTGGGAGCAGCAGAAACAAGATTCGGTGTACCATGTCCTTGTCGCGAGAAACCTTGTTTCCTATCATCAGTCGGATCCTGGCTAGCTAAAGCACTAGCACTAGGATTAGAAGCTGGGTGAGCCAAACTGTCTGCATGCAACACTCGAGAGTACACATCCTGAAGCGAAGGAAGCTCAGAGCTAGATAATATCTGAGATCGAACAATCTCATAAGCTGGGTCGAGAGCGGTTCTCATAATCGCCTGTTTTTCCATATTATCCACCTGTGACTGAAGATCAGTCATCAACGACATTAACTGCCACATTTCCTCATACATTTGCTTAAACTCCATCATGAAATTCTTCAGGGGGTGACTTGCTGCTAAGCCCGATAGAAACCTTTACAAACCTTATAAATGCGAGTAATGCCCCCTTTCCCAAAATACAGGAACTCCATGTAGTCCATAAGTTCCTTAACAATATTACAATGACTAACTGAAGGAAGAATGTTGCTCTCGATGGAATTTTGAATTTGTAAGAATAGCTTGGCATCGGCTCGAGCCCATGTCATCTTTGGATCATCCTTAGGAGGAGCCTCAGTTAAATGACCCTTTTTCTCAATACTGAGTAAGTACATGCAGATGGTTTTGTTCTAGTCTGAACAATTGGTCCAATTCAACTTGTGATTAGTAATTGGTCCAAAACTGTGGTGTGATAATAAAGCTGCTCACACAGTCTCAAACTCTTTGTTTCATGAACCTACGAAACATATTGAAATTGATTGTCACTTTGTACTGGATAAGATCAAGGAGAACTTTATTTCTATAGGGCATGTGTGGTCTAGTGATCAATTGGGTGATCTTCTGACTAAGGCCTTTAATGAGACTCGTGTTAACTATCTTTATAACAAGTTGGGCTTGATTAACATCTACGCTCCAACTTGAGGGGGAGTGTTAGAAAATACTCCCTCTGGTCCTTATTATAAGGCACCAACTAACTTTTCTCACAAACCAATAAAAGTAGTTAAAGTCAATAAAGTTGTCCTAAAATCTAAGTAATTTTCAATATTACCCCTACTAATTACACTAAATTCTAATATTATATTAATTATTACTCTCAGTCATTACCTTTATTAATTAGGGGCAGACATGGAAAAAATTAATCAATGTTCATTGGGAACAAGCAAGTGCCTTATAAAAAGGACCAAATAAACTTGCTAGTTGGTGCCTTATAATAAGGACCAGAGGGAGTATATGTAATCTGGGATTAGATTAAATGCTATAGTTAAGAGCCATAAATGCTAGGGCTCATTCCTTATATATATATAGACTCATTCTGTAAATGAATAGATGCGAGTTTCAGATTACTTTGCTCTACATTACTCTTTTCCCCTTTATTCATCTTTTTTTTTTTCCCTTTCGAAAACCCATTTCATTTGAATTTCCTTCAAGAACTCCCAACGGGACTACACATTTTACCATAAACGTTACAATATTGTTATGATATAACCTCTGCTTCTCCTCCCTGGATCTCATGGCCATAGCTTGAGAAATTCTCCTTCTCATGCCATCCCCCTTCACACCATAAAGGATCCACTATAACTAGAACTTCATCAATAGTCTTGGCTGCTTGCACACTCAACCAACTTCCCAAGATGACTCGATCCTCTGCCTTTATATCTATAATTTTGCAATTCTGTGCTCATGGCCTAATATACCACACTTGTAACAAACTCAAGAGACGCTCATACCTAATATCCATTGGAGTATCCTCCTTGCCTGGTCGAGGAAATCACATTCTCCCAAAGTAACCACATTACTTCTACACATATAGCTTCAATAGGTACGCCATGGAAATGAATCCAGAAAGGACATGTAGAGAAATTTACATCTCTAAAGCCCATATATACTCCTCCTAACATTGAATATTCAGAAAGGAGAAACGTCTGCGAGTATCAATGAGGACAGATGGCAATTTCAAGAAGGATGCTAATTATTATAGAGAGCAATCATTGGGTGAAAAGAGTATATCTTTGGAGCTAGTGCCGTATATTTCGGGGGATAAATCCCCTCTGGTTGATGGAGCCTGCCCAGAGGGCCTTTTTTCCTCATCTGATCTAGATCCTGGAGAGCCTAGTCACCTTGGTGGGCCGAAGGGGAGGTTTTGGTCTGAGCCCATTTCGAATGAGTCAGACTGTGAAATGGTGGTGGAAACGCCTTGTGGGCCTCAGGAGGATATTGAAGGCCAAGCCCAGAGCAGTGAGAACTAATTGTGGGCCTTGGTTTTTTGAGAGGTTGAGTATTTTATAGAATCTATGAATAATATTATGTTTTGGAATTGTAGGGGAGCATGTGGAAGCAATCTCTACCAAAACGTGCGCTTAGTTTGTGGGAATTTTTTCCAAAGTGTGATCATCCTAGCTGAGACTAAGTGCGATGAGGAAGCCCGTTTTTCCTGTCTTTCTTCATTAGGATACGATGGTCGTTCCTTCTCCCCTAGTGTCGGGAGATCTGGTGGTATGGTGGCTGTGTGGCGTTCAGACAGGATTATTGTTTCTGTTCTGCAAGTGGATCGCCGATTCATTCATTTGTGTTGTACTAATAGAATTGGGGTTACATTTCTCCTAACGGAAATTTATGCGTTGCCATCGGAAAATTCGAAGCGTGTGCTTTGGGAAGAGTTGAGGAAGTTGTCTTTGTCAATTTCTAGACCGTGGGTTGTCCTGGGAGACTTTAATGATGTTCTCTATCCTTCTGAGAGGACAGGTGGAGCGGGGGGAAGTGTTCGAAGAATGAATATGTTTTTTGAACGACTTCAAGGTTGCCGGCTTTCGGATCTGGGATTTTTGGGACCACGATTTACTTGGAAGGGCCCATGCTTACTGGGAGGTCGACGCCTTTTTGAACGCCTGGATCGGGCGGTGGGCAATGAAGCTTTTCGTATGGAGCATTCTGGGTGCTCGGTTAGAGTTTTGCCGAGGACTCGTTTCTCGGACCATAACCCCATTTCACTGCAATGGGAGGCTCTGTCAGGTACTCGGTCTCTTTCTCGGCCTTTCAAATTCGAAGCCATGTGGCTCCAGCATGATTCATATAAAGATTTTATTGATCAAACCTGGAGAGTGGGAGATGATATAGAGGAGTCTCTGCATTCCTTGCAAGAGTCGCTGTGCATCTGGAACAGGGAGGTGTTTGGTTTTGTTGAAAAGCAAAAGCATGTCCTGATGGCAAGATTAAATGGGATTCAAAAATCTTGTGCGTATCCGTTCTCTCCCTTCCTATGTTCGTTGGAAAGGGATCTTCATCAGGACCTGGATCGTCTGTTGAAGTTGGAAGAAGTCAAGTGGTTCCAAAAATCCAGGTCGGTTTGGATTGTTTTGTCAAGAATGCTTTCCTGGGTTCTTCTCCGCTGGCTGAGGCAAATCGTACGCTAATTTCGCTCATCCCTAAGAGGGATCATGTTGAACAGGTATCCCACTTCAGGCCTATCTCTTTATGTACTGTACATTATAAATGTATTACAAAGTTGATTTCTAACCGGCTGAAGGGTGTAATGGACTCTATCATTTCTCCCTTTCAAGTTAGTTTTATTAAGGGTAGACATATCCAGGATAATATTCTGATCGGTCAGGAGATATTGCATATAATGAGTAAGAATAGGAGTCAGAAGGGGCTTATGGCTATGAAGATAGATTTGGAAAAAGTATATGATAGGATCAGCTGGTCTTTCCTTCGGCAGGTCCTTAAAGATGTTGGGTTTGATAATGCTTTTATTGAGTTGGTCATGAATTGTGTTACTTCGGTTTCATATAATGTGCTATGGAATGGGGCTAAAACTGAGTACTTCTCTCCGCGTCGTGGTCTTAGGCAGGGTGATCCAATTTCACCTCTCTTGTTTGTGCTATGCATGGACCGTTTATCGCATCTTATTTGTGACTCTGTGGATGGGGGGGAGTGGAATCCTATTTATGTAACTCGAGCTGGTCCGCATGTGTCTCATTTGATGTTTGCGGATGATATTTTATTGTTTGGAGTAGCAAGTGAGGGGCAGACCGCCTGTATGCTTCGTTGCTTGGATGCTTTCACAGGTGCTTCTGGGGGCAAAGTGAGTTTAGCTAAGTCCACCTTGTTTTTTTCCCCTAAAGTCCCTGCCCATACTAGGAATAAAATAAAAGATATGTCTAGGATGCAGATTACGAGTGAGATTGGGCGCTATCTGGGGTTTCCTCTCACTTGTAGCAGGAAGACAAAGGAGAGTTTCCACTATATTGTTGACCATGTCAAGGTCAAGTTGGCGGCATGGAAAGCGAAGAGTTTGTCTATGGCTGGACGGATTACTATTGCCAAATCTATACCTAGTAGTATTTGCTATGAGGTTGAACGTTTGCAAAGGAATTTTATCTGGGGACATGTTGATTCTCCCTATGGATTTCACCCTATTGGTTGGGAGGTTATTACTAGACCTAAGGACTTTGGTGGACTGGGATTTTGTCGGCTTACTTCTTTTAATAATGCTTGTGGGGCTAAGCTAACATGGAAACTAATGTTGGGAGAACAAGGTTTTTGGTCAGACATCTTCCAATCTAAGTATATGATGCGTGATGAGGATAATTTATTTTCCTATAGGCCAGGGGATTCAAAGACTTGGAGGTTTATTTGTGCCCAAAAACACCTTGTTGAACAAGGGATTAAATGGCAAGTGAGGAATGGGAGAAGTGTCAACTTCTTCAATGATGTATGGATCAGTGGTGGGGTTCGTCTTGTAGATTGGTGTAAGAGACAACTAACGGAGGAGGAAGATCAATCTTGTGTATTGGATTGGGTTTCGGAGGGTGTGTGGAACTATGGTAGATTGTTGGAAGTGCTGAGTGTTGAAGGGATTAATAGAGTAATGCCTTGTCTTATTCCCAGATCTGATGTAGGGGAGGACTTTATTGTGTGGGGCCCGTCTAGCGATGGGAGATTCTCTATTCGTAGTGCTTATTTTGCATTGGAGCCTAATCCTCCTCACTTGCGGGATAAACTCTTCAAGGATGTGTGGACTTGGCGAGGAGCTGAGAGAGTTAGACTATTCCTTTGGAAAGTGGCTTTGAATAAACTCCCCACGAATGCCTGGAGGAGCTCATGGTCGGATGTTTCGGCAATTTGCAGGGGATGTAATAGAGGTCCTGAAGATGTTATGCACATTTTAAGGGACTGCTCCTATGCTCGCTTGATGTGGGGGAAGCTTCTTAACCCTACATATGCTTCGTCCTTCTTTTCTGCTCATAGGAGAGAGTGGTTGTCAATGAATCTTCGTAGGAATCTAGGTAGGGTTCATGGAATGAGTTGGAGTGTATTGTTTGGTGTTGCTGTTTGGAAGCTTTGGGAATGGAGGAATCTTTTTATTTTTAAAGACAACTTCAAAAAACCAGTTAATCCGGCCATGGTGGTATCACAACTCTGGCCTCTATATTCCTCGGATCCTATGTATGCGGTTAGTAGACAGATTGATGGTGCGGCTGCTGATCTGATGTGGTCTAGACCGGCGGCTGGTGGGTTGAAAATAAACGTGGACGGTGCCTGTGCTATGCGGTCTGCTTTATCTGGATGTGGGGGTATCCTTAGAGATTTCAAGGGTGCTTGGGTGGCAGGATTTGTGAAGGAAGTGGGAATCTGTTCTCCTTGTGTTGCTGAGTTGTGGGCTATTCTGGTGGGCCTGGGATATGGGTCATAGGAGAATTCTGTTGGAATCTGATTGTGGGGAGGCAGTTTATCTGATCAATGGAGGGGCCTCAGGCGATCTTCGTATTGATAGGATCAGGGAGTTGCTTCGGAGGGAGTGGCTGGCAACGGTCAGAGTCATTCCTCGTGCGATTAATAGGGTTGCAGATGCTCTTGCGCGGGTGGGAATTACGTGCTCGGATATTCTAAGTGTGTGTCCAGGTTATCTCCGGTCTTGGGTTGAGCTTGATGCTATGGGATTAATTTCCCCTATGGGGTCTCTTTCTTGTAATTAGTAGGCTTTTGCCTCCTTTTATATCAAAAAAAAAAAGAGTTGCCTCTGAATCGACCATGGCCAACCCGGCAAGACACACCAATAGTCCTCTCTTTTGATTAAAGAGGAAAAGGAATGCGTCATTCATGTCTCAAATTTCAATTGTAATTTACCTTTAATCAACTTCCCTATGCGCACAGCTCGCACCTTTCCCTTGATTATGTCGCTTCATTTCTAGATCCACAGATTTCAACTTATTTATACAACGCAAAATCGACGACCCAATCTCCATTTTCCCTTGAAAAACCTTAAATCAGCCCCCAAAAGCACAAGCAAACGCCTAGACTTGCACTTAATCACACTTACCATGTTTCTCGTGCGTCAAAACCAGATTGCAAACCATGCCCTAATCATACCACAATCGCATCAGAATAACTCGCTTTTCCTAGAGACCTCACCTTCTTTGACTATCAATAACAGACAATCAGAGACTCTCTTTTATGGTTTTCGCAGTGGGCAATCACCGGAAATCTCATTGATAGGGTTGCAAGAAACCACCAATGACTTCAAAGAACTTAATTTTCTGTAAATAACAACTTGAATTCACGTAAGCACCAACTTTAGCTACAACATTCATAATTAAAATGCATTTGATGGCTGTGCTTTTTTCTCATGTACTTGCCTACCTAACTATTGCATGAATGGCTTTCTAACTATATATTGTCGTTCTTAATCAGGTTAAACTGCTTTCAATGTCGACGGGTACAGACATTCTAGTCAATTGTGTGGGTGGAGTTGGGGCAAATGTGGTGACAGTGGTAGTAAAGCAAGCCCGTTATTGTTGGGATTTCAACGATCTTGTTAAGGATCTGGGTGAAAAACAAGAATTGTTAAGATCAACAAGAAAAAGCATGGAAGTCCAAGTTAGAAAAGCCAGAGCTAATAGTCGAGTTCCTTCAGAAGAAATTGAGCAGCAAATGGAGAATGCGGCAACTCTTTTGGGGAAAGCAAAGAAACAACAAGTGAAAGCAAAAGCAAGCTCTAGCTGTTGTAATGGAGTTTTCCCTAACTTGATATGTCGTTATATTGTAGGCAGGCAAACAGAAAAGATGACAAACAAGATAGAGGAGCTCAAAGTTGATTTGCTACACTGGCTAGATTTTGCACATCGTTCATCACTTAAAGCGATGTCCATTCCTGAAGATTTCATTTTATTTGAGACCACTAAAAAGGCGCGTGATGAAATCATAACGGCACTACAAGATAATATGAAGAAAAAGATTGGGCTTTATGGGATGGGGGGTTGTGGTAAATCCTCCATGTTAAAACTAGTGCACAAGGAAGCGCAGGACAAGAAACTTTTTGACAAGATTGCCTTTGTTGAAGTGTCTGATCCTCCAAATATCTCTGATATTCAACAAGCCATTGCAAATTGGTTTGATTTGGATTTTGAGACTGAGACACCCGAGCATGTCAGAGCTACAAGATTGTCCATGGTGTTTGAGGAGGGTACAAGTTATCTTATAATCCTGGATAATGTGTGGAAAATGCTTAAATTTGACGACATAGGGATTCCTTTTAATATAAATTGCAAAGTTCTTTTAAGTACTCGGCAACAGGACAAATGTAAATTGATGGGTTGTCAGGAAGTGATTCATTTGCCACTTTTGAATGAAGAAGAAGCTTGGACATTATTCCAAAAGCATGCAGGTGCAATAAAAGATCGATTCAAACGAGACGCAGAAAAGATCAGCACAAATAAGTGTCAAAGGTTACCTGTTGCCATTAAAGCTGTGGCTAGAAGATTGAAAGATCAAGATGAATTTGTGTGGGAGGAAGCATTGGCGGTGTTCAAAGATCGCAAATTATTTAATGTTGATAATGAAAAGGACAATCCTTACACATGTTTGAGATTGAGTTTGAGAGAGTTAGAGGAGGAGGAGAAGTCACTTTTCTTATTATGTGCTATGTTCCCTAATGATTCAGAGCTTACTCTTGAAACTTTGATCAGATTTGCATTTGGCTTGAGTATATTTCAAGATGTTCACTCATATCAAAGAGCTAGAAGCAGAGTACGTACAGTCATTAAAAATTTCAGGGACAGTTGTTTGTTGCTGCATGAAAAGGAACGATATATTGAAATGCATGATATGTTTCGTGCTGTAGCTTTATCAGAAGCCAATGAAAAGACTCGAGTCATCACAGGGACTAGCCAGAATCTAAAGGAGCTCCTGCATAGGAAGAATTATTTGAAAGAAGCAACAAGATTATATTGCCATGGCACAGAAGAGTTTCCAGATCAATTAAATAGTCCTGAACTTCAGATTCTACATATGTCCAGTGATAACGGAAATTCATCAAAAATTGCACATACCTTTTTCGAAAAGATGAAAAAGCTCACAGTGCTAGTCATAAAGAATACTTCTCGTTGGACAATGCTACCTTTGTTGTTGCCCCAGTCAATTGAAGGACCAGAAGAGCTTCGAACTGTTTGCTTGAATGGATGGAAATTAGACAATATGTCTTTTTCAGAAAAGCTAGAGATGCTTGATAGTATTGAGCTATCATATTGCGAGGTAAAGGAGTTGCCTAAAGAATTAGTGACAATGAAGAAGTTAAAATTGTTGGAAGTATCATCATGCAGAATAGGTGGTGGCAATCCTTATGAGGTGCTAGCAAGATGTTCAAAATTGGAAGAGTTGTATTTTGTTAAAAATTCCGTTCAAAAAGTGGAGTCAAATGATCAAAATGTTGCTAAATTAATTCAGCAAATTGCTTCCTCTAAAGTATTGCAAAGGTATCATTTGGAAGTTGGGAGTTCTGCAGATACTTTGAACGATGACTCAATATCAAAATACATGTATATAATTAACTTTGATATCTCTATCTTAAACGCACCAATCCAGGATCTAGCACGGAAACTGAAGGTTCTTTTCTTGGAAAAGGTTCAGGGAGATTGTACAAGTATCATTCCAGGCTTTATTCCACCGGAAGGGGAACATATGTGTGAGTTAATTCAATTTATCCTTCGTGATTGTGACAGCTTTGAATGCCTAATTGACTCCACAAAGCATCAATCACTTACGGCTAAATCTGTTTTCTCCAAGTTGGAAAAGCTAAAAGTTGAAGCCATGAAGGGCATGAAAGCATTGTGTATTGGTCCACCTCCTTCTGGCCTTCTCGCGAATCTAAAGGAGCTATTTTTAAAGCACTGCAGCCAATTGGGATCTTTGGGCAAGCTGGAGTTACTCAATCTTGAGCTCATAGAATTGGAATATTGTCCAAAGTTGACATCTCTCTTTACATTTGCCACTGCTCAAACAATGAAAATGTTACAAGTGTTAAAAGTGAGAGGTTGCTCTAAATTGAAGCATATACTAACGGATGAGAAGAAGGGATATGTGTTCCCAGAGTTGAAACATGTCACTGTCAAAGAATGCAAGAATTTGGAATGCATAATACCAACCTCTTCTGCTGGTGGGCTTTCAAAACTAGAGTCTCTTGAAGTAGAAAATGCTGCTGCTTTGATACATGTATTTGGCGAATCCAATTATGGATCTAATCAGAACCAGAGCCAGCACATTCTTAAACTTCCAGATTTGAAAGTATTCAAGCTTATTGGCTTAAAAAGTATCATTGGTTATTGCCCACCAAATTATAAAATAGAATGGTCACCATCTCTGGATGAACCATATATAGTGACATGTCCACTACTAAGCAGCATGTCTGAGCCTTCAGGTGGTGTTGAAGCTACAAAGCTGGTAATGCAAATGTTTAATCTATGTGTGAGTATAATTAGTAAGATAGAAGTTAGCCTAGCTATTGCATCAATGGCTACCTAATTGTCAATTATTGTGGTCATTTTTCAGGACTTTAAATATAATGTTGGACATGGAATTGCAAAAAAATTGGCACGAGTAGCAACGCAGAAAGCTCGATTTGACGCTCTTGTTGATGATCTTGAACATGAAAAAGACATACTAGAGGCCAAAGTTAAGGAAGTTGAAGCTAAAACTATAGAGCCTTCAGGAGATCTTAAACGACAGTTGAAGAAAGCTAAAAATGTCATAGAGAAAGCGAAGAAACCTGAAGGCGAAGTAGAACCAAGCAGGAGCTATACTTGTGGCAACTGGGTATGTAAATTTATTGAAAGCAACCGTTTAACAAGAATGACAGAAAAAATGAAGCAGCTGAATAAAAGCTTGGCATCAACTCTTCCATCACAGACAGATCATAAAGACAAATCCTTTTCTGTAGTGGGGAGACAACCCATAGCCCCATACCATAGCAGCAATTCTGAAGATTTCACCCTCTTTGAGTCTACAAAAAAGGCCAGTAATGAACTCTTAGTGGCACTCAAAGATGGTCACATAAATATAATTGGGCTTTATGGAATGGCAGGTTGTGGGAAAACATCCTTGGTCATGGAAGTTTGCAAAGCTGTAAAGGGCTTGAAACTCTTTGACGACGTAATATATGTGACAGTGTCTCGGGATCCAAATGTCAAAAGTATTCAAGCCACAATTGCAGACTGGTTGGGCTTGCTACTTATAGAGGAAACTGAAGTAGGAAAAGCACAAAGATTGCGCCAGAGGCTTAAAATGGGTGGCAAATTTCTTTTAGTCCTTGATGATATGTGGAGTGTGCTTGATCTTGGAAAGATAGGGATTCCCTTTGATGAAAACTGCAAGGTTATTCTGACAACTAGGTTTCGCAGTATAGTTCCCTTGATGGGTTGTCAAAAAGAGGTTTCTTTGCCACTTCTAAGTGAAGAGGAAGCTTGGGATTTATTCCACAATCACGTTGGTGCAATAGAAAAGGGATTGGAGGTTGTGGCACAAGAGATTGTTGAAGAATGCCAAGGATTACCTGTTGCAATTTTAGCTATTGCTCGAGCTTTGAGGGGCAAAAAGGTGGCTATTTGGGAGAAAGCATCGGAAGAACTAAGGGATTCTTTAGCCGTTGGTTCTGGAAGTGGACAAGAAACAGTCTATGAAAGCTTGCTATCATGTGTTGATGAATTTCAGGATCAAGCCAGATCACTTTTCTTATTATGTGCTGTCTTCCCAAAACATTCAAAGATTTCCCCTGAAATCTTGACCAGATTTGCGTTTGGATTGAGTATATTTGGAAATGGTGACTCATATCCAAAGGCTAGAGACATTGTGGATGAAGCCATCAACGAAATGAACAACTCCCGTTTGTTACTGAAATCCAAAGAAGGGCACTTTCAGATGCACAACTGGGTGCTTAAGGCAGCATTGTGGGTAGCAAAAGAAACTCGAGTAATTAACGGGCTTAAAGAGAATATAAGTTTCCTAATAAAAGGGGGTTTAATGAAAGATATAAGTAGATTATATTGCCATGATATGCATGAATTTCACTATCAATTAAATTGCCCTGAACTTGAGATTCTTGTTGTCTCCAATGATGATGGTCGCTCATCAGAATTTCCAGATGCTTTCTTCATGCAAATGACAGAGCTCAAGGTGCTGGCCATAATAGATTCTTCTGTATTCAAAAACCCAAATCTATTGCTACCCCAATCATTTGAGAGGTTAAAAAAGCTTCGTACTCTTTGCTTGAGAGGATGGACACTGGGCGACATATCTGTTTTGGGAAACCTGGAGATGCTTGACACAATCGAACTATTATACTGTGTTATCAAAGAATTACCTGAAGAGTTTGTGGATCTAAAGAAGTTAAAGTTGTTGGAAATATCAGGGAGCAAAATGGGAGGCAATCCTTTTAATGTGTTGGCAAGATGTTCTCAGCTGGAAGAGTTGTATTTTATTGGAAACAATGTTGTGCAGGAAGTGGAGTCAAATAATCATTACGTCGTCGAATTATTTCACCGAATCGGCTCTTCAGAGGTATTGCAGAAGTATCATCTGGAAATTGGAAGTTCCATAGATATTTTGAAGCAAGATGCGATGTCCAAATTCATATCTATAAATGATTTTAATGTCACTACTGCAAATGAAGCACTCCAGAATCTGGCCCAGAAACTGGACGTTTTTTACTTGGAAAAGATCGAAGGAAATTGCAAAAACATCATTCCTGACATGATTCCTGCAAATGGAGAATGCGCGAACAAGTTAACAGAATTTTTGCTTTATGATTCAGACAACATAGAATGTCTGATTGACACCACAAATTACAAACTATATCAGCCTAAAAGTGCCTTCCCCATGTTACTGAAGCTGAGAATTAAAAGCATGAAGTGCTTGGAAGCCTTGGGCCGTGGTTCGCCTCCTTTTGATCTTTTTGAGAAATTAGAGGAGCTATTTATTGTGGAGTGTAGCCAATTGCACTGTATTGTCTCTGTAGGCAATCTGAACTTATGCAATCTCAAGCACTTACAATTGGAGGATTGTCCAAAGATGACATCTGTCTTCACATATTCGACTGCTCGAACTATGGTATTGTTGGAAGTGCTGAAAGTAAGAGATTGCAATGCACTGCAACATATAATAAAGAATGAGGAGGAAGATGACATTACTTCGTTAGGGCCTTTATTCCCAAAGCTGAAACAAGTTAGTGTTACGGGATGTGAGAATCTGGAATTCATATTACCGGCATCTTTTGTTGGCTTTTTGGAACTGGAAAGTCTTGAAATTAATGATGCTGGTGAGTTGAAATATATATTTGGCATATACAATCATGAAGAAGGTCAAATTCAGAGAATCATTGATCTTCCTGTTCTAAAAGTATTGAAGCTGGCTGACTTGCCAAATATCTGTAACATCTGCCCACAAAATTGTCAAATAACATGGCTACACATTGTCAAAGCATATATAAGGAGATGTCCACGGTTGAGAAGAAGGTCTGGCTTAGATTCAAAAGTAAGCCAGCTAGATGGTGACAAGTTTACAAAGCAGGTAATACTCATATAAGAAGCTTGCTTCTTTGAAGTTAATTATTTTATTTTCTTACCCTTTATGATATTTTTATTTTGTTGATCATGCAGACCCAGGAGTTGAAACTCGCACCAAAACATAGCAGTGAAATGGCTCTGCGAAGTGTAGAAAGCATTCATATTGAAGACTGCGAAGTGGAAGGCATTTTTCAATTTACACAACCTGCTGCTATTAATATGCAATCAAATTCTTTGTTACTGTCATCCCTCCAAAGTTTGGCTTTGAACAATCTGCCTCATGTGAGGTACATATGCGAGGGTTACAAACAACTTTTCAGCCTTCGAAGAGTGAAAATTTATAAATGCGGGGAATTAAAATGCATATTCTCACTGCGGATATTGACATACATATCCTCACTGCGTGAACTAGCAATAGAAGATTGCTATAAACTAGAGCAAATAATTGAGGATGAGGATTATGAAAGTCAGTACACAGGTACACTCAAAGATGCACTTTTTTTAATAATAATATGAAAGGGTTATTGTAATCTTTGGCCCCTTAAGTTTACTCAGTTTGATTTTTGTCCCCCAAGTTTCATACCATGAGTTTTGGTCCTTCAAAAAGCAAAATGATCCAGGTTTTTTTATTTAATTTTAGGGACCAATATTTTAAACAAAATGAAACTTGAGGGACCAAAATCAAAATGAGGGCAAACTTGAGGGATCAAAGATTGTATTAATCTTAAAAAGGGTTATAAAATATATATTCGGTTAGTATACACATATTTTCTTATACATTTTGGGTAATAGCATCTTTGTATGATTGCTTTCAGGGCCATTCAGTGATAACTACAACCTCGAAAGGATGACAGTAAAATCTTGTCCAAGGTTGAGGTCGTTGTTCAGTGTATCAACAGCCAAAACGTTGACAGTGATTAGAACTTTGAAGATAGAAGGGTGTCATGGAATGGCAGTTCTAATGAATGAAGGGAACGTCAAAGCATATTCAAGTGAGGAAACAAGAGAAGAACATGGACAAGTTATACTTCCAAATCTTGGCTACCTAAGTTTGAAAGATCTTCCAAGGCTTATCCAAGTATGTGAAGGAAATAAGTTGATAACTATGAAAGATGTACTGTTTCCAGAATCATTCAATCTATCCAATCTTCAAAGGATGACTGTAAAATCATGTCCAAGGCTGAGATCTCTGTTCACAGAATCAACTGCAAAAACCTTGACATGGTTGAACACTATGGAGATAGAAGAGTGCTTTGAATTGGAGTATGTAATAAAGGGCAAGAATAATGATTTTTCTCAAGGTGGTTCCAAGGACTTGGTTCCAAGTCTTCGAACTCTACGTCTGCTGAAGCTGCCAAGGCTGATTGTTTTCTACCAAGGGATTAGGTTGCAATGCGAGCTATTTCAAGTACGTGACTGTCCGAATCTGAAACAAACATTGGCTGTTATGTCAGAGCCAGAGGACTTGCCAAAAGAATATAAAAGCCCAGGTACGTAAGGTCACTTCTCTTATGTTTGCTTTCAGAAGATGCAGTTTATGATGCTGTGAATGGAAATTCTTCTGCAGAAAACTATTCCTTGTCATTGACTTATTCAAAGAAAGGAAAAGGTGTTGCTACTGTCGCTTCCACTGTTCAAGTTGATAATCCAAGTGGTGTGAGCACAAGTAGTTCAAGTTTTCATCTTCTGAAGAAGGGTGATATTTCTGGTATGGACTTCTTAATTGTTTTAGCATTTTTTCTTTTGTAATGTCGATGAAAGCCTATTGTTTTTATCTGCATATTCTATTGTATCATCTTATCCACAAATGCAAAATGTTACATTATGATGTTCTAGCAGCCGCTGATAATCATCATCAATCACAAGAAGCTAAAGTTGCTGATGCTTCAAGAAGACTGCCAAGAGCAGGTTTATCTTGACTCCTAGTAGTTTTCACTATTAGCCAATTACTCTCAGTATAGAGCTCATTGTTTTTTTTTTTAGGGTCGAATTATTATTTTGGTGGTCATGGTTTCACTCGATTCTTATCTATATCCCTATACGTTGGAAAATTAATCCAATTCTTGCCATCAAAACGTTTTTCAGTATTTTGTTAAGTTTTCTTATAGCCAGCATTTTGTTTGCAACGCAAAATCCTTATTGTTTGTAACTGTGGATGAGTGGTTTTGAGATAAGTAAGTCTCGAGTGGAAGTGATATTTGGTTATATATTGATTCAGATATGTCCATTTTTTATATATAATTTGCCTTCTGATTATTTCTTGGTAGGAATACTTTTAACTTATTTTAAAATTTAGTTTTCCTAATTTGACGGGAAAAATATTATAATCAAAATATATAGTAAAGTTACGTGCAACGTTTCCTCGTTGAAGTCAACTTAGAATTTAAACTTGTATCACTTGACACGATTGATGTGCAGAGGAGGAAAGCCTGAATAAAGATCCTGCACCAGAAGAATTCAAAGTGGGAAATTCATCACTGGTAGGTTCATTGCCCGTTTCTTTATAGGTCAACTTCATCTAAAAGAAAAGCTAAAGGGCTTAAAATTATTGGTTGATATATAATAGGACTTGATTGTGAGGCAACCACTGGTTGTGAAGGACCCACAACAAGTAGCTCATGAAACTTACTAAGGTATCTTATGAATTTTCCAAAAAATGTACTAATATATCTTCCCAAGTTGCACATGATTTCTGATATATCCATTTTTATTTATAGAATCATCAACTTTGTCTTCAACGCCGAATCAACACCCTTCAGCAGAAGAATTGGTTGATTTTCATGGTCTATGAGATTGAGGCAAGACGAGCTCTTTTGCTAGAAGAGGCTTTTGTCAAGTATCCACATTTAGAAGAATGGAAGCTCCCACAGAAGAATCCCAAGATCTGTGACAACTCCTTAGCAAAGATGTTGAAATTTCTGAAATCATAAAGGCAATGAAGAATGACTCAAAAAGAACGGAATTTGAATATCTGTGTGTTTTTTTTTTTTTGGCTATAATATCTGTGTGTTGTGTTGGAATATTTTGGTTTTGACGAGTACTGGGTGGCATCTATTCGCCATTAGTGATCACAGTCACAAAGGTTAAGTTGGATTCTCAAGTAAGGCCCTTAGGCAAGAGCAAGCTTGAGCAGTGTAAAGGGTGATCTATATCTAAACTTGGCCATGTAATCATCTTTTATGTAAGCTTAGTATTGAGATGTGTAATTCTTGTCCTGAACTTTTCTTTGGCGTGTGGTTTCGTCATATTTTACATTTCAACAACTTTTTTCCGACTTGATTTTCCAAGGGCATGACAGACGTTATGTTGTTGCCCGCTAAGTATCATCTGTGTCTTGGATTTCAGTATACATTAGACAGTGTGAATTATGTGTTAATTATCTTGTCTTATAATCAATAATATGAGCGTGAGAGTTGTTATAATTGATCCTATTGATGAGAATAGTGAGTGTCATCTTCACAGAGGGAACTAGTTTCGATGTAAAATATATACCGTTCAAATTCCATATTTCAAATTTTTAACTATTAATTTCGAGTAAGAAAATTATGTTTCAAAAAAACTGACAATTGAAAGATTATTTTTATTTTAGATTTTTTACCTATCAAAATATTTTTAAAAATGAAAATAAAAACATATAAACCATCTAAATAAGATTTGAAAGGTACATAGTGATATTCTTGATACTTATAATTGAGACTTGTTTCTTTATTAGAGATGGTGTCATGACCCACAATTTGAGTCGTGATCCGCGTATAGGGTAAGCCAAATAATTCTTTTAAGCCTAGCAAGCCTTAAACAAAGTACATTGACCCTCGAACAAACATTTACACAATAATAACAATACTTATTGAACTTCTATATTAAAATCACAATGGGAGAACAAATCCACAAAAATTAACTTTTGGGAGCACATGTTATCCTATAACTATAAAGAAAACGAGTTTGACACCATCATAGTAGTCAAAACATCACGGAATCCCTCGAGGCTCACCAAATACATTACAATACTCCATAAGTTTATGAAGCATATTGATCACAATCAACCTCACTAGTTGCTTTATCTTAAAAAAATATAGAGTTGAATGAGTTTATCACTGAGTAATCAGAACATAAATAACAAAGTGTGCGGAAGGGAAACAAAAGCGCAAAGTTTTTTGCAAAAGTTTTTCCTCTAAATAATTATGACAAAATTCAAATGTTGGGTTAAATCCTTATCTTAAAAAATAAAAAATAATAGTTAAAATAAAATTTTCAACTACAATCTTTCAATCAACACAATCACTCTATCAATTCTGGTGGGAAATAACTATCCCACCTATATACTATTCCATATATTATATGTCATAATCATATATAAAACTCATGGTGAGGAATAACCATCTCACCTATATTCTATTTCATATTTGCGAGGAAAATCCATCTATCTCATATACCAATTATCAAAAAAAATTGTGGTGAGAAATAACCGTCTCACCCGTATGTGTGTGTGTATTTATATGTATGTCTATGTATATGTATATATATGTATATGGATATACATACATATATCTGTGTGTGTGTGTTTCATATTTGCGAGGAAAATCCATCTATCTCATATACCAATTATCAAAAAAAATTGTGGTGAGAAATAACCGTCTCACCCGTATGTGTGTGTGTATTTATATGTATGTCTATGTATTGTGTGTGTGTGTGTGTGTGTGTGTGTGTGTGTGTGTGTGTGTGTGTGTGTGTGTGTGTGTGTGTGTGTGTGTGTGTGTGTGTGTGTGTGTGTGTGTGTGTGTGTGTGTGTGTGTGTGTGTGTGTGTGTGTGTGTGTGTGTGTGTGTGTGTGTGTGTGTGTGTGTGTGTGTGTGTGTGTGTGTGTGTGTGTGTGTGTGTGTGTGTGTGTGTGTGTGTGTGTGTGTGTGTGTGTGTGTGTGTGTGTGTGTGTGTGTGTGTGTGTGTGTGTGTGTGTGTGTGTGTGTGTGTGTGTGTGTGTGTGTGTGTGTGTGTGGAGCATCTTGAACGTCAGGATCCACCTAGAATTGTGGAGCATCTTGAACGTCAGGATCCACCTAGAATAAAGGAGGATCTTAACCCATGTGTGTGTGTGTGATTCATGGGACAACCCAACTAGGAGCATCTTGAACGTCAGGATCCACCTAGAATAAAGGAGGATCTTAACCCACCTATAATCAAGGAAGATATCAATCTAGATTAGGCAGTTATGATACTAGGGCCGTGAGACACACAAGGCCCATAAAGCTCAACCTAAAGTATACTCTATAAATAAGGAGGTAAAACCCTAAGGTATACAGGTTCTACCCCTAAACAATTTAGATACTGTCATCATTGTGCACACACATCACCCTCTTTGGTGAAAGCCTTGTTGTGTATGGTGATCTTACGTTCTCCTGGGTATTTGCCTCATAGGTATCCAGATTGAACCACCCGATCCAACATTAACGCACTAGCCCACCAGGCTAGACATTTGTGTTCTCATACAGAACATTGGCGCCGACTGTGGGGACCATAAATTTCGATCCCCGTGACCAATGATGGTTGATACAAGAAGTACTAGCTAGATGCACCTTTACAAAAATGAACTGGGCGGAGGAGACGCAATCGCAACCTAGTCAGGATCAACCGCCACGGCATGAGCAGCAGCCTGAGGAGCCAATCTCTCTAGTCCTTAATGATGGACACTTGGAGGATGATACATCGGACACGACCTCCACCCTTTTAGCAGCGGCGAAAAAATCCATCTATCTCATATACCAATTTTCAAAAAAAATTGTGGTGAGAAATAACCGTCTCACCCGCCAATCTCTCTAGTCCTTAATGATGGACACTTGGAGGATGATACATCGGACACGACCTCCACCCTTTTAGCAGCGGCGAAAAAATCCATCTATCTCATATACCAATTTTCAAAAAAAATTGTGGTGAGAAATAACCGTCTCACCCGTATGTGTGTGTGTATTTATATGTATGTCTATGTATATATATGTATATGGATATACATACATACATATATCTGTGTGTGTGTGTGTGTGTGTGTGTGTGTGTGTGTGTGTGTGTGTGTGTGTGTGTGTGTGTGTGTGTGTGTGTGTGTGTGTGTGTGTGTGTGTGTGTGTGTGTGTGTGTGTGTGTGTGTGTGTGTGTGTGTGTGTGTGTGTGTGTGTGTGTGTGTGTGTGTGTGTGTGTGTGTGTGTGTGTGTGTGTGTGTGTGTGTGTGTGTGTGTGTGTGTGTGTGTGTGTGTGTGTGTGTGTGTGTGTGTGTGTGTGTGTGATTCATGGGACAACCCAACTAGGAGCATCTTGAACGTCAGGATCCACCTAGAATAAAGGAGGATCTTAACCCATGTGTGTGTGTGTGATTCATGGGACAACCCAACTAGGAGCATCTTGAACGTCAGGATCCACCTAGAATAAAGGAGGATCTTAACCCACCTATAATCAAGGAAGATATCAATCTAGATTAGGTAGTTATGATACTAGGGCTGTGACACACAAGGCCCATAAAGCTCAACCTAAAGTATACTCTATAAATAAGGAGGTAAAACCCTAAGGTATACAGGTTCTAACCCTAAACAATTTAGATACTGTCATCATTGTGCACACACATCACCCTCTTTGGTGAAAGCCTTGTTGTGTATGGTGATCTTACGTTCTCCTGGGTATTTGCCTCATAGGTATCCAGATTGAACCACCCGATCCAACATTAACGCACTAGCCCACCAGGCTAGACATTTGTGTTCTCATACAGAACATTGGCGCCGACTGTGGGGACCATAAATTTCGATCCCCGTGACCAATGATGGTTGATACAAGAAGTACTAGCTAGATGCACCTTTACAAAAAAATGAACTGGGCGGAGGAGACGCAATCGCAACCTAGTCAGGATCAACCGCCACGGCATGAGCAGCAGCCTGAGGAGCCAATCTCTCTAGTCCTTAATGATGGACACTTGGAGGATGATACATCGGACACGACCTCCACCCTTGTAGCAGCGGCGAACCCTCAGCATGCAGGCGCTCAACAAGTACTACAACACCCAATTCCAGAAGCTTTTCCAAACGAGAATCTAGACATTCTCCTCTTGCGAAATACTTTGAGATCAGTGCTAAGATGAGTGGAGACGATGGAGCACCGAAACGCCTTCTAGATGCAACTATTGGAGGAATGCCTGAAGCAGATGGAGTCCTTGGCCTCCAAGGAAGATTGAGAGATAATGGAGTTCGTGGCAAGGAAAAGGTTAGTGAGAATTCTTGTGATTCTCAGAGGATTGACGATTCAGGACATGGCCAAGCGGACACTGAAGGCTTCGCTCAAAGCAAGGCAACTAAAAGTCCGTGAAGAGCCTGGATGGAGGGGATTAGGACTAGGATGATATTCTGAAAAAGTACATTGGGCAACACAATAACAGCCCATTCTCAGATGATATTCTGAACGCGCCCTATCCGGACGACTTCGATTTGGCAGAACTACCAAAGTACGATGGAATGCAAGACCCGACATCCCACCTCGAAAACTTTGAGATAGTCATGCTCGTGAGAAGACTCTGGGAGCCCGTCATTACCCGAATCTTTGCTGCAACACTGAAAGGAGCAGGGTTAAAGTGGCTCCATACCTTACCAGTAAAGTCCATACGACGTTTTGAGGACTTGGCAGAAAAATTTGAATTGAACTTTGCAACAAGCAAAAAACAACCAAAGTCTCAATACACTTTGGACAAAATTAAACAACGACCAGGGGAAACGCTCCAAAGTTGTTTGGATCAATTTAAAGACGAGTCCTTGCAAGTACGTGGACTAAAAGAGGAGGTGCATGTGCATCTACTAGCCGTCGTCTTGGATGGCGAATCTCGGCTGGCACAGTCATTTTTCAAAGCACCCGCCAAAAGTCTGAGCGACTTCATAACTCGGGTGAAGAAGTATTTGGAGATGGAGTAGATGCAAATAGAAAATGCTCCTCGAAGGGACCGGGATAGGAAAACACCTCCAAGAGGCAAGGAACAGTCCGAGAGCCGCAAACAAGACCCCCGGGGAAGAAACTCGGATAACAAACCTCGTGGGGGAAGGTTCGAAACAAAGGCAAGGTATGAAAAGTATACACCCTTGAATGTTTTGCGTTCTCAGCTTTGGAGGGAGGTAGCATTGACCGAGATGAAGAAAATCGAAAGACCTCGGCCTCCCAGCCCAGGAACCGAGCCAATATTGACCAGTCCCGGTTTTGAGCATTCTATGATGGACCAGGGCATACCAATGCTATGAGCTCCGTGACACCATCGAGAAATTCGTCAGAGATGATAAATTACGTCAATATGTGATAAAAAATCTGGGGCAGAAAAGCAACAAGCGCAAACAAGGAGACTGAAGTTCTAGCCCGGCCCCGGAGAGGAAAAAGGACGATAAGCGGCGAAAACCAAACAGTGATGAGGATGAATTCCCAGAAGCTGAGTTCAACTGTAACATGATCAGTGGAGCCTTTGGCGAAGGAAGAGACACGACAAGCCAGTAGAGGAAATATTTGAAAGAGGTCTTCTCAGTAAGGGACCTCCCCAAATTCGAAGAAGACCCCAGCAAATCGGAACCTCCCTTATTACTTTTCACAAAGGAAGATTTGAAGGACATAGTACCGGGCCATCAGGACGGCCTGGTAATCACAGTAACCTTGGTGAATTGCTGGGTTAAAAGGATCTTCGTTGACGCTGGGAGCTCGACAGACATTATTATCTACTTTTCATCATTTTTTATTTTCTAGTTTCAGCATTATTAAATATAGCTATTAATTCTCCTAATTTATCTTTTGTTTCTACGTTTTTTAATATATAATTATTTTTATATTCCACTTTATATTCATTTTGTTCTTTTTCTTTTTCTTTTTCTTTATTTTTATAAAAATGTTCTAATTTTCTTAATCCATCTTTAACATCTGTTGTATTTTTATCCATTTTTTCATAAATTGTCCATAAATTATTATTAATTACATTTTGGCCTTTTTTAATTTCTTCTGCTATTATTCTAGTTTGTTCGGTAACATCCCAAATTTTGGGATTTGGAATTTGAATATTTTATGGGAAATTAAATTGTGAAATTTGCCCTAAAATAATTATGAAATTAATTATTGGAATTTAAGGCATATTTTCCCATAAATTAATGACAAATAATTAGGGAATAATTTTTGGCATAAATATTTTGGAGATAATATTTTAAGGCCAAAAGAAATTTAATTGAGAAAGAAAATCCTTAAATGGAATTAAGGATTAAATTTTAATAATTATCAAATAATTGCAATTATATAAATAAAGGAAATAATTGCAAGGGATGGGATTTTTGGAATTTATATTTTCATCCTTGGTCAGACGTCACAAAGTAAGGAAAAAAAAAAGACATCACAACGGACCAATGTTTCTCTCAATGTTATATCTCCATCTTCGGCCCACAAACAATTAGAAGTCCATTCCGTTTTCTCTTCCCAACAGCCCAACGTGACAGGAAGCTTATCACAGTAAACCAGTTTTGTTTCTCACTGCACGATCAACGAAAGATCAGCGTAAAGACAGGGAAAGATTAACGTCGTTACCGCAGAAGGATCAGATTCTCGCGTCATCTGCAAACACAACCCATACCTCTCGATCTTCACAACGCTGCTTAACCAATGGTCCTTCTCCTTCGGTTCATTCTTCTATTGCGTCGGACTGGACCTTTGGGTCTCTATAAATATGTGTATCCATGCTTCAGCTTCCTCCATCCATTCACAAAGCTGAGTTGAAAGAGTGAGTCTGAGAGAGGGAAAGCCGAAGGAGAGAGAGAGAGGGAGTTAACCATTCTTGCAGCTCTGCTTTAGGACAAGAGAAACAGAGGTGAGTTAAGATTTCTTTTCCTTCTTGTTTCCATGAGAAACACGCTGCAGTGGGAAAATTTTTACTGTTAAGAGTATATATATAGGTATATATAGGACCCACAAAACTATATACATTGAAAACCTTGCTGCCTATATTTATGTCTCGGTTCCTAGGAGTTTAACCACAGGATGCTTAGACGTGCCTCACAATGCAATATAGTAGGAAAGTTGCTATTAAATAAAAATTTGCTGTCATGTGAAGGGAAAAAAAAGGTCTTTTATATACGTATAAAAGAAAAAGTATATATATGGCTGCATAATGAACCCAAGAGCTTACTGTGTTAGATTTGTATATAGATAATAGGTGGGTAGGGAGACAAATAATCATGGGCATCCTGTACAGACTATCCATGCGTTTTAACCTTTGTGGAGCAAACTCCTTCAAACCATATGTCTCACCGAGTCACGAAATGGAGAAAGTGAGGAATAACATATCTATCTAATCTTAAATAAGGAAATCAAAGAAAGGAATACCTTCAGAAGAGGTCTATACATATATATAATATATAACAGCTATAGTTTAAGTAAAGACAAAAAAAAAATGTTGTCATAGGATTACATAGAAAACGTTGTACTGTGTGTTGAATGAATATAGGTTTCGGTTCCATATATACATGTCAGCATGATATGTATCTCATTTAAGAAAAGAAAGAAGAAACTTGTTGTCATTCGTGTGTGTGTACTTTGCTATTTATGAAAAGAGGAAGCTTACTATGTAAATAATTAACCCTTTTAGTTGATGTCATGAAAAAGAGTATATAAATTAAAAGTTCAAAAGGAAATCTTGCTTTTTGGTATATACATATATATAACCGTGTGTGTTTGTGCACGTTTGGTTTAGATAAGAAGAGAAGAAAAGAAAATAATAAGTATACATATACCCTGATGCACACGCGCATGAGCTGCTGTGGTGTGTTGAAGTGAATTTTTGAGGTTATGACTTGTGAATCTATGCAGTACAACTAATACGAGTATTAAGTATTTAGATGTTGAACCTTATAAGTTGGAACTAGACGTAAAAAATTGGAAGGAACTCACTGTTTTGACATTAAATCATGTTTTGGACTTATATTTAATTAAAGTAAGTACAGCTAGATATGAGCTATAGCTGGTAGAAACGATAAGAGTACCGTTGTTGATTTAATTACTTCAAATATTGCTGTCTGAATTCTGCAGTCTAAAATTGAGCCATTATGTCATTGTTGTAATATTTTGGCATGGGCTAAAGTTATATGTAAGTGAAAAATAATTGAACTAGGCTGGTACAGACTTCAAAGGGAGAGAGGAATAAAATGAATGTCCCGTGAATTTAGAAGAAGAGTTAGTGTGGGGTAAAGCTTTTATCATAATAAAGCTTATTTTACTTGGTGTTGTTAATTATTAAAAATCCTAATGTAAAGTATTAGGATAGCCTCTGAGAGTTTAAATTAATTGTAGAGAAATAACGATAATTAGAAAAATAATAATAATAATAGTAATGAAATAAGTATTATTATTATTTAGGAAAAGAAAAAGAAAAAGTGATAAATTAAAGGAAATTATTAATTAATAATAAAGATAAAAAAGGTGTATTATTAATTAATAAATAAAAAGGGTATTAATATTAAGGGAATTTTTAGGAGTTAATCCATTTTTAATTCTCTAAAAATATTTCGCGTAATTAGTTACTTTGCGACGCAAGAAGTGACTAATGACAATGATAAACGTTTATAGGCATACCTTGACACCTCTACCGATCCCAACAATTCCGGACAAAGTTAAGGATTCAAGTTTGAGGTGGGTAACTGTTATCTCGTTAGCTTGTATGTATGTATTCATGTATGACTAATCATGGTTGCTGGATAATTTGCATGTATGTATCCTAGCTATGGATTGGGGCTGCATGTCCCACAGGGCTGCGTGTCCTAAAATGGAGCTGCGTGTTCCAAAGGGCTGCGATCCTTGGCTGTTAGCTGCGGTTAACAGTGCGACTTGTTTATTGTGAATTACTCTATGATTATACATGTGTTATACTGTGATTTATGTTTCATACCTGCATACGAGATTAACTGTTACCCCTGGGGTTTATTCATTTGAACTCCAGATCGCATGAAAGAAACAGGTAGTAGATCGGGATCAAAAGGAAAGATGCAGCTGTAAGGATTACAGCAGAAGAGTTTTTGGAAATTATGAGTAGATAGACTGTACTTTATCGTTTATCATTCGTCTAGTTTTGGATTATTGTATTAATATTCCCTTATGGGATAGATATCATTCGTGAAAAATTCATCCTCATGTTTTCGAACTAAGTTATTTTGTTAAAGTTTTATTTCGCAAATAAGTCGTCCAAATCATTTCGAAGCCTGTGCGCTATAACTCTGATAAATAAGGGTCAAAAGGACGGGCGTTACATGTTCCACGTTTAGATTTAAATTTTGGTTTTTTATATTAAGCACAGTAACATCTGAATTTTCCCAATCATATAAAGATCTCATCATATTTATTTGAGGATTATTATTTATTGGTTCTAATTTCTCATATATTCCTAAAGCCTTTTTTATTCCTTTAATATCATTTTTTACTTCTTTTACTTCTTTTGTATTTTGTTTTATTTCTGTTTTTATTTCATAAATCTTTTGTTCTAATGGTTTTGCTAATTCTCTCAATCTATCTTTTTGATTTTTAATATATACTTTTTCTAAAATTTCTCTAGTTTCTTTCGGTAATTGTTTCATTATTTCTTCCAAATTAAATATTTGTAATAAATCTTCTATATTTAAATTTATATAACTTCCTATTTGTTTCATCAAATACATATTATTCCAATTCATCTGATTACATGTATATTCTCCTTGTCCTCCTAATATGAAAGGGGTAAAATTACAAATTTCTATTTCTTTTTCTTGCAATAAATAAGAACTATTAGGTAACTTTTCATATTCTATTTCATACATTCTAGGTTCTAACTTTTTAATTATGTTCATATTGCAACTACGTGTTACAACTATATTACAACTATAGCTTGTACAAATATTAAAACACACAATAAGATTTCTCTTTCTCGTGAAGCAGATCAGTTATTACTGCAACTTCAGAGGATACTTGAGAAAATCTCCAAACAACAATATATATAACTCAACAAATTAAAGCAAGATAGAGTAAACTTTAACAATAACAAGTGTAAAGGGACCAAACTTCGGTTTCATATTATCATTAATCCATTGTTCTGATACCATATAAGCAAACATATATTAATATTTTTACACACACACACACACACACACACATATACACACACACACATATATAGATGTGTGTGTGTGTGTGTGTGTATGTATATGTATATGTATATATCCATCCTAGATTACATGTTGTATTCATTAAATCTTAGACATATTTAAGATTCAATGAATCTGGACACTTTTGTTCGTGTTGATCTATTCTTGTGTGCAACCTTGCAGGCCCACATGAGATTGACAGCGGGCCAATACTGTACCACCTCACAAGTCGCAAGCGGCCTCTAGCAAGACATTGTGACTACCCAACTCATATGGGGATCGATGATACAATACTACCTATCATACAACCATGTCACGTCCCTTTTGTCACGCGATAATTTGTTCAAGAGTGAGGCTTGGATAATGTCAACCTCCTGTTCTTGATCATTACTTTCTCGATTCTTGAGTAGTCTGACAAATGAAATGGAAACTCCTTTCCATCGTAGTATGGCCATACATTTCTAAGACTCACTTATCGAGGGGCCCAGTATTATCTCTCTACAAATGTGAGGGACAAATTCCATCTTGACCATTCACATACCTCAGCATGAAAACCACTGATTCCGATCCAAACCTTTATCATCACCCGGTCAAAGGCGACTTTTGACTAGGTCAAAGATCAGTGACTCTCAGGTAAGAATCCATGATCATCTCAGGTCAAAGGGCATTGGGACGCGGTTATACATGAGATAAACTTATGACTAAATCCATGCAGCTTTCTCATTGTGGGTCAGTCCAGCACCTTGTACTCTTACAAGTGCCTCTGACTTTGATTTGTATCTCCATACTCATCAAAGTCATACTGGTCTTATTTCATCTTGGCTTCCACATAGATGACCCACCAGGGACATTTAGGACAATCTATATGATATGTTCAAGGATACAGTTACCACTATAAGCATGCAAATGAAATGATAACTAAATGGAGAATACTTTAAATGACATTAATGTTTAAAGTACAATGACATGCCCCTAGGGCATTTTGCAAAAGTAATAATCATTATGTCGAATTGTGAACTATACAATTATACAATATGCAATATGCAGCCCCTTTATATCACCGTCTACCCTTATACCGCTGATTGGAGCCATAGACTAACACATAGTCCAACAAAAACTCATTCATTGACTAGATGGTTCCAAGCTCACCAAAACTTAAGATACATTTGGCCAAAGGTATAGAGCTTAAGTCTTGACTATGACTCCCCTCCTGAAAAATAACAACTAAAGAGGTGTCACATGTCCCAAAACTCCAATGCAATCCTGGCCAGAGGATAACATGGAAGATGGGGCCCTGCCAAGTACCATCCACTGTGCACCGAGTGATGGCATAAAGAAATCATATCTTTCAAATTCATCATTACTCCAACCCATCACAAATACAACCACTATGATAATTATATTCAATAAAAATAAAGTATATTAAAACAAGCTTCCATTTATATAAAATATCATCACAAGGTAATCCAAACATCTCATAAAACCTCATTGGACCAATCTGTGATTTCTGAAATTTGGGACTAAACTGTCATTTCTAAAATTTGGGATAAATTGTCATTTTTGAAATTCAGGGGCAAAAGCATAATTTTGCTCGGCTCAAAACTGTAATTTTCATGGGCACAAAATTGTAATATTCAACTTTTATTAAAATAAAATTATAATACATATACACTGAAAGACTTGGCTATCACCCAAGAGGGGGGTGAATTGGATGTTTGATTAAAAACTTAGAACTTTAAAAAGCTTTTCGCAACTTATTGAAAATAGTTTGAATGACAATAATAATTTATAAAAAGATGAACAATCATTCAAAACATATATGCTGGGAATGTAAGAGATAAGGGAAGAGAATATGCAAACTGTGATTTATACTGGTTTGGCCCAATCCTTGACCTACGTCCAGTCCTCAAGCTCCACTTGAGATTTTCAATCCACTATCTTATTTCAACTTGATTACACGTTTTGTACTTGAAGTAATCCTCTCACTAGGATTCACTCCCCCTTACAAACTGTAATCAGTACACCCGTTTGATTACACACTCTGTACTCGAAGTAATCCCCTCACTAGGATTCACTCCCCTTACAAGCTGTAATCAATACAATGGGTTTCCCACTCAAGATCACCCAATCTTGAGTAACTCTCAAATAGAATGATAGGATGATTACAATAGATCTTCTCTCTCAGAAGTGAATGGATAAACACTGAAGTACAATACAAATCATTTCACTCTCTATGATAAACTATGTAAACATTGAAAACAGAGAGTAAATGATAAGAATATCAGAATGTTGAAGATGTAAGCTTGTTTCTCTGCGTTTTTCTGTCTTGAATCTGTCTTCTTTTATAGGTAGAGATCAGTATATGTCCGTTTGAAGATTCAATGACTGTTGGATAAAGAAATATAGCCGTTAGACTCAGATGGAACTAGCCGTTAGAACTTCATTTTCTGAACTAGCTATGACATCAGCTTTTACTTTACTCTTGATCTTCAATTTACCAGCCTTTGATCATCTGAAACATGTACACAAATGATATAAATGATGTTAAGAAGTATTATAAATCATTTGGGTATTCATCTGGATGTTCTTGATGAGAAATGAGATTTTCGAAACGCTGATTTTCTGAAGCAGAGGTGCAAACTCGAGTTTGCATTTGTAAACTCGAGTTTAGAGGCTGTTGCTTTATTCAAGATTGCTCTCTGTCTGATGGAAACTCGAGTTTCCAACTTAATTACTCGAGTTTTGGTCTTTCCCAAAATCAGATTTTAGTCTCTATCCCCGACAAACTCGAGTTTGCTTCATTTGATAGCAAACTGTGCAATATCGTGAACAAACAGTCAACTCTCGAGGGCCATATCTCCCTGGTCTGAACTCCGTTTTGGTCTGTTAAAATCTTGATGGAAATACCTTTGAGTCTACTTTCATATGACACCAATTTCAGCTCCATTGGATTCGTAGTTTGTGATATACACTCAAAACATTGAAGCTTGGTCTGCTGTGTGACGTTGATTTCACTGTCAACTTCCATAATTCATAGCTCCTTCATATGAACTCCTTTTGGCTTGGATTTTATATCCAAATGACGCATTGGGAGTCTAGTTTCATATTCGACTGATTTCACCTTAATCCGATATCTGGTTTAAGAGATATCACCGAATTACCAGACGTCGCCCGAGTGAAACGTGAAACAGAGTTGCTGAAGTGCTGAAGAACGCTGTAAACTCGAGTTTTGACTTGGAAACTCGAGTTTTCCTTGTCCAGAGACGCCAGAGATGCTGAAGACATTGCAAACTCGAGTCAGTTAGTGATTAACTCGAGTTTTGAGTTCCAAACTCGAGTTTTGAGTTCCAAACTCGAGTTTTGAGTTCCAAACTCGAGTTTTCTCATACCAGAGAGGCAAATCATTGTAGCGAAGTAGGAAACTCGAGTTTTAAGATCTGGACTCGAGTTTTCTCATCTTGGAACTGATTTTTTGCTAGTTTTCACTCTGAATTGATCCATTCCAACTTCCATATGATCTTGGAGACTTCTAACATCAATATAAGAACTTGAATAAAGATATTCCACTACATTGTGCAAGTTCTTCTTTCTTCAATTTCTTCTCTCCTTCTAGATTATCCCCCAAAATCATTTGATAACTTCTTGCTTTCTTGACATTATGATATTCCCATTATATTGTGCAAGAAATTCTTTCTTCAATCTATTATCTTGATCATTCTTCATCATTCAGCTCTTTCTTTCTCTTCTTCTCTTCTTCTTGAACTCATCATTTTCAACAAGTTCTACCTTCTTCAATATCTCCTCTTTTTTGAACTTGACATTCTTTCCAATTTATTCTTTCTAAAATCTTTTATCTCATTCTTGAGCTATTATTCAACTTGGACTAATCTACATTAAATATAGTAGTTAGTCAATATAGGAGATAAATATATCATATAAACTTTTTGCTCTTAATAATGGCATTTATATAAGACATCATCAAAACTAATCAAAACCAACATTCTCCCCCTTTTTGATGATAACAAATACTTTAAGAAAAATATGTATGAATATGAAAAACTAATAAACCCATCATATTTTTCTTGCCATTCTCTCCCCCTTATTTGTCATTAGCAAAAACTTGAAGTAAAGAAGAGATGCTTGTAGAGGCAAATATGAAACCAAATTAGACAGAATCTAAGAACTGATTTTCTCTCCCCGATTTGAAATTGTTTTCATTCCTAATATGATGCAATTTGGAATGTTTTTATGAAAAAAAATTTGAGAGAATTTGGAGAGGTTTTCAAGACATCTTTCACAATTAAAGTATATAGATACCAAACATGTGCAAAATTTCTCTGACTATAAAAAGATAGAGATGATAAATGCTCATGTAGCTTCTGTAAATTGATGAATCATCGATGAAGTCCATTTGCTAGCTGTATGAAATTCGGTTGTGTTGTCATGGCCTGAGATGAAGCAGTGGTAGGCTTTCTTCCTTATTGTGTGAGATTCTTTGAAGAGGCTCAATAGCAGGATCATGAATATCCTGTATGATGCGAATAGGATGAAAGTGTTGGCTTCTTAAAGATTATCGCATCTGAATGAATATGATCAGTACTTGGCTTCCATCCTTTGATTTTTCTTCATAGATCATCTATGTAGAGCATATCTCAACTTCAATGATTGATCACCAAAACATCTTTCCTTAATTTAATAGTTTCTCCTTGTAGGGCATTACAGAAAGTTGTTACACATAACCAAATTTCCTGCTACAAGAGGATGAGTCTCTATAACCATATGCTCTTAATGCATCTTAGAAGTGAATGAGCTTCAAGAGGATGAGTCTCTATAACCATCTGCTCTTAATGCATCTTAGAAGTAGAAATTCCAAATGAGCTTTGAATAGGATCTCAAAATTAGTTTCTGCTCATAGCTTCTCATCAAGCTAGTATGTTCCTTATCATCTTGGTCTAAGCCTCTTGCTAGTGACGGGATGTCACAGAATTTGCAGACATAGCCACTGAAATGGTCTATTTTGTTTGCCTATGTTCTTTGTATCCAACAATAGAACATTTTGGTCAACTCCTGTAAAAATATATGTTCTTTGGTACCCAATGATTCTTGGGTCCATACAAGATTAGACATAAAAACTCTTATGCTCTTAAAAGATTAAATCATATGATATTTAAGCAAAGAGCATAATAAGCTACCATAATTTTACCCAATCAAATAAGTTCATGCCAATGAATCATAAAGGGTAACGAATAAATGATACCAAGAATGTTATTTCTCAATGACAAGTTGTAAAGATACTTTATGCAAAGAAGATGTCATTGATAAAATACATTTAAGTTTGAGCATAGAAAATCTTATTCATAAAGATAAGCATTTATCAACTAATAGTTTATGAATAAGATCAGATTTTCCAAGAATGATAATGAAATATGCAAATAGTTTCAAATCTCAAATTTTCTTTCAAACATTGATGAAGTATTAAGAAATTCTATGAAAGGTTCATTTTTGAAACATGTTTAAGATCAATGCTCACTCTAAACATGGTGGAAGTCAACATGTTAAAGAATAAATCAATATGCTTCAGTTTTAGAGAACATGTTGAACATTGCAGTTAACATGTTGAAGAATATTCTCAAAAGCAAAAGTCTTGAAGGTAGAGCATTATCGAAACATGCTTAGTACAACAGAAATATATGAACATTCAAGGCAAGAATTTGAATATAGTTACTCACAGATGGATGAAGACAAAGTTTATGTATTTGAGTAACAAAATGACTACTAGGATTCATGAATGATGAAGCACAAACTCATTGGTCCAAATGACTAGAGTTCCAGAATATTATCCTAGTAAGTTATTCCACTATAATGGTTAATTCATTAACACTCAAGCATTAATGTGTTAGTTCTCTATTGGTTTTGATGATAACGGACAATTGTAAACACAGTTAAAGTTTGTCTTTGTAAATTGAAAAACTTACTGTCAAAGGCAAACTCGAGTTTCTAAGACTGAAGCTGTATCACTTAAACAACCTTTGTTCAAACCTTTCCAGTTTGATCCAAAAATCAAGGCTAGTTTGCAAGAAAAAACACGTGCTAGTGTTATACGGCAAATTGACCAACAATTACAACAAATGAAGCAAGAAGCTAGTCCACAAACTCCTTCTTGTGAATTAAAACAAAGAATTGTCCCAGAAACTCCTCCAGAATCATCTTCTTCAAATAAAATTATGAATTTAGAAAAACTTTCTGATTCTGATTCTAAATCTGATTTTCAAATAAATCATCAACATTGGAAAAAACCTTCTTTTCAAAAGTCTTCTAAGTTATACTATCCTAGGGCCAGTCCTTTGGATATTCTAACTGAAGAAAGACATGACCAAACTTTCAAGTCTTTTAACTCAAATGACATCTATGAATGGAATATAGATGGTCAGAGTGAGACTAATATTCTTCAAATTCTTCAACAAATGACTATGGTAAGTATAGCTTATCATACTTCAAAAAATTATTCAGATATTGAAATTACTAATCTTCTAGTGTCCGGTTTTACTGGCCAACTAAAAGGTTGGTGGGATTTCTATCTATCTAATGAAGAAAGATCAACGATCTTCTCTTCTATCCAAACTGAAAGAAATGGAAACCCCATTCTTCATAATGGTGAGCCTATCCCAGATTCTGTAAATACTCTTATCTTTACAATTATTAAACATTTTATTGGCGATCCTACTATTTGGCAAGATCGCTCTTCTGAACTTCTTTCAAACATCAGATGTCGAACTTTATCAGAGTTTAGATGGTATAAAGATACTTTCATAACTCGGGTACTCACAAGAGATGATGCCAACAAAGGATTTTGGAAAGAAAAATTTCTAGCTGGATTACCACAATCTTTTGGTGATAAAGTTAGAGATAAACTTAGATCTTTATATGATGGCAACATTCCTTATGACACACTGACATATGGTGAATTGATTTCCCATGTTCAGAAAACTGCTTTAAAAATTTGTCAAGATGATGGTATTAAACATCAGCTTACAAAAGAAAAGAGTATAAACAGAAAGGAATTAGGATCCTTTTGTGAACAATTTGGTCTTCCATCTTGTTCAAAACTCAAACCCAAATCCCATAAATCTTCTCGTTTTGATAAGTCTTTTCAAAAATATAAATCTTTTCGTTCTTCCAAATGTCCTTATTTTAAGGATAATTTCAAAAATGATTTCCAAACTTACCAAAGGAAACCCAAAAAGAATTTTCGTTCTAATTATAAATCCAAATCCAAGCAAAATAAAATTTCAAAACCTTCTCCTCATGAAAAAACTGCTTCTTGTTTTAGATGTGGTAAAATTGGTCATTATTCCAAACACTGCCGTGTAGCAAGAAAAATAAATGAACTATCTCTAGAGGAACCTCTTAGAGAACAGATCAACAATCTTCTCTTAGAAACAACCTCTGGATCCTCTGAAGATGACTCCACTTCCAGCTCATCTCAAGAAATCAACCAAATTCAAGATGATGAATTCAATTCAACATCTGATGAGGATTACCCTCAAATAAATGTCATCACTAAGGAGCAAGATCTGCTACTTGATGTCATAAATCAACTTCCAGATTGTGATAAAGGTACGTATCTATCCAAATTCAAAGATATCCTATCACAATCTTCTGAACCTTCTTCATCTTCTTCACCTTCTAAACTTTCTGTTTTTCAAAATAACTACGATCTGACCAAAACAATGGAAAGATTCAAACGCTCTGTTAAACCAACAACCATGGCTGATCTTCAGTTTGAAATAAATAATCTTAAAACTGAAGTGCAACAACTCAAATCCTCTCAGCAGACTCATGAGTCCGCTCTCTTTGAAATCCAACAATTTCTTTCATCCTCTCAAAAACCTTCTAATGAGAACCAAAAACCTTCTGATGAGGAAATTGATCAAGTTTTGGATAAAGAAGAAAATATTGATGATTCTCTAGAATCTCCATTTTTAAATGTGATTGCAAAATGTTTTACGCAAAAGTTTTACATAAAGGTCAAAATCATTATTGGTGATTTTGTTCTTGATCAACCAGTTTTGTTTGATATAGGAGCTCAAGCTAATTGTATTTTACAAGGCTTAGTTCCTACCAAATATTTTGAAAAAACAACTGAAAGATTTGTAGGTGTTGCAAATACCTATTGTCCTGTTCAGTACAAGATTTCTAAAGCTACTGTCCAAAATAATAGTTGGAAACTCCAAGTTCCATTTATTTTAATGAAAACAATGGCATCAAATATTATCCTTGGAGCACCATTTGCTACAATGATAATGCCATATGGAACTAATTCTGAGGGAGTTACAATTAAATATTTGGGACAAGATCTTCTTTTCCCTTTTACTCAAAAACCAAAATTTAGAGAATTAAACAATATTTCCCTTAAACAAAACCAGATCAATTTTCTTAAAGAAGAAGTTTCTTTCAAAAGAATTGAAGAACAACTCCAACAACCTCTTGTCCAACAAAAAATCCAACTTTGCCTAGACAAGATTCACCAAACAGTTTGTGCTGATTTACCCAATGCTTTCTGGAATCGTAAGCATCATTCGGTAGATCTTCCTTATGAACCAAATTTCTCTGAGAAACATATTCCAACCAAAGCACGTGCTGTCCAAATGAATCAGGAACTTCTTGAAACCTGTAAAAAGGAAATTCAAGATCTTCTTGACAAAAAACTCATTAGACGAAACCAAAGCCCTTGGTCGTGCGCAACTTTTTACGTCAATAAGAATGCAGAAATTGAACGAGGAACTCCTCGTTTGGTAATAAACTATAAACCTCTCAATGAAGCTTTGCAATGGATTCGTTACCCAATTCCAAACAAAGCTGATTTACTAAAACATTTACATTCTGCAAAAGTCTTTTCTAAATTTGACATGAAATCTGGATTTTGGCAGATCCAAATTTCTGAAAAAGATAGGTATAAAACTGCTTTTACAGTACCTTTTGGTCAGTATGAGTGGAATGTTATGCTTTTTGGTTTAAAAAATGCCCCTTCTGAATTTCAAAAGATTATGAACGAGATTTTTATGAATCAAAGTCAATATATTATTGTCTATATTGATGATGTTCTAGTCTTTTCAAATTCAATAGAAGATCATTTTAAACATGTTTCTAAATTTCTCCGAACTGCAGAAATAAATGGTTTAGTTGTTTCCAAACCTAAAATCAATTTATTTCAAACAAAAGTCCGATTTTTAGGACATTGGATTTGTCAAGGAACTATCACACCAATTGAACGTGCCATTCAATTTGCGGATAAGTTTCCTGATCAAATTCTTGATAAAAATCAATTGCAAAGATTCCTTGGTTGTTTAAATTATGTTGCTGAGTTTATTCCTCAACTTAGCAATTTTGTTAAACCTCTTCATGAACGTCTTCAAAACAATCCTCTTGCATGGACTGATGTTCATACACAAGTTGTTAAACAAATCAAACAACAGGTTAAGGAACTTCCTTGTGTTAACCTTCCAATTCCTTCAGCCTTCAAGATCGTTCAAACAGACGCATCCGAGTTAGGCTACAGTGGTATTCTTAAACAACGTGTAGGCGGTAAAGAGAAAATAATTTCTTTCACGTCTAAACACTGGAATCCTGCCCAGAAAAATTACTCTACGATCAAAAAAGAAGTTTTGGCCATTGTTTTATGTGTTTCAAAATTTCAAGCTGATCTTCTAAATCAAAGGTTTTTAGTACGTATTGATTGAAAATCTGCAAAAGATGTTTTGCAAAAAGATGTTAAAAACCTTGCATCAAAACAAATTTTTGCCCGTTGGCAAGCAATTTTGAGTGTTTTTGATTTTGATATTGAATTTATCAAAGGCACATCAAATTCTCTTCCTGATTTCCTTACCCGAGAGTTTCTCCAAGGTAGTTCTAGGAAGAGTGAAACCTAACCATAAAACTCCTTTTCCTTTCCAGTATATGGGTCGGAAAAAGAAGCCCGGTGATGATCAGAGAAATAAACAAGTCCTCCAAGAAGAGGAAGATAAACAAAGCATCTTTCAGGATGCCCAAGGTCCGATTTCAGAAGCAGATCTGACCGAAATCATAAAACAACTGCTGCAGCAACAACAATATGCTCCTCATTCACAAGGAGCACCGTCAACATCGAGACAACCGCCAATTTCCCAAATACAAGGAACAAGGCAAACACGCTCGCAATCTAAATCTGGGTCTTCCACCCCCAAACCAGAGTCTTCCACTCCAACACAGTCTCAGACCCAGGGACTCATTTCTGACAAGCCTGGTAAGAAAACAATTGATTCTTATGTTAAGAAACCTCCTACTGAAATCTGGAGTGAAGTATTAGCTAAGAAAGATATAAAAACCCAGGCCATTGAACATGATAAACTTGCTTTATCATTGCTTGCCTCATCTTCGCAGGCAATCACTAAAAAAGAGTATGATTCTGATAAAAAGGAATTTGCTCTCCAATTAGCTCAGCAAAAACCACCTCAGGTATCTAAACCCTTGGCAGTAACAACAGTTTCTGCTAACAATCCAATAGATACTCCGTACATCGAGAAACAAAATGTTGTATTGAATATCTTGCAGATTGAACCTGAGTTTTCCTTTGAAACTCCAAACCAGGTAGCATTACATGTTTTCCCTTCTGGATTTCATTTTATTCCTACCAATTTTCAGAAAAATCATGAGTTTTATGAGTTAATATTAGTTGATTCTGGATCTATCGGATTAACTCGATATCAGTCTAAAACAGATTCAACTATACTAACTCATTCAACTTTGCAAATTTGGCAAGTCCTTACACCAAAACAGTGGGGACAAAGCCTCCATAAATCTAAACCATTTTCTAAAAAGGTTTTGGATCTTGATGGATATACATACTGGGATTACTGTGAGGCCTGGTATAATATCTTTTGGGATCAGAATAAAATTTTTAAACATACTTGGTTTATTTATTGGAAGAATAAAACCGAGTATACTTTTCCTCAATGGTTCTTGAGATGGTGGCATATTTTTGGACCTATGTCTGAAATCCTTCCATCAGAAATCCAAAAAGCATTGAGACTTTTCCAAAATAAATTTAAAAGTAATGGAGATCCATTTCCAACTGATCTTCATTATTTTTCAAAATTATCTGTATCCTGGATTTTTTCCTGGCAATACAGATTTTCCCATAACGACAGGAAGTCAACAACCTTGCCAATTCTACAACGACAACTCTTTGTCCGATGGTGGGGTACTTATAAACAAACCAATGCAGATTGCACAACAGTAGAAAACTGGTTCAAGGAAAATCCAAAATTTCTCTGTGCCACATAACAAAGTAGATTTTTAAATCAGAAAAACTTTGTTCAACATACTCTTGCAGCTGCAAAAGATAAACAAGATTGTATTAAACAACTCAGTATTCTGCTTAATCAGCTCAAGCAAGAAGGAACTGAGACAAATGAGTCTGACCCAAGTGATGATGAAGAAGGAGAACTTGTTTTTAATCTTGGAGAAGACTAAAGATTTTCTACAGCTTTTGACGGAGACAATAAACAAACCTGTTTCCATGTATAAAGTTGTAAAATCTTCATAAACAAATTTCTTTGTATTGTATGTAGTGCTAGGATTTTACACTTGTAGCACGAACACCACAATACATAAGACACCGTAGTTAGAAACATTTTTTACTGTAGCTAATTACGTATAAATAAACAAGGCTTACTACTTACCGGAATCAGAGCAAAACCGGCATCCGCTTACCATAGCCGAACTGTTCAACCTGAGCCAGTCTATTTAAGCAGACATCTAGTTCTGTTTGAGGCAGGTTCAGTTTTCACCTCTCTCTCTCTCTCATCTTTCTTTGCTCTGCCTTCTCTCTAGCTTTCCTTCTCTTCTGTCCTCTGCTTTCTTTTCTGCTCTTTCTTTCTTTAAGCTTTCTTCAGCCTTCTCTTCTGTAAGTTTTATGTTATAATAAACGTGTGATTTCTTTATGTCTTTTGCATCTGCATCTTCTCTTTACTCTTCTCTCTGATTATGAACTAGATCAGTGTAGTTTACTACCGATCTATTTTCTTTCTTTCTTTATGACTTGCATCTGCATCTTCCTTTTTTCCTTATTTACGTATTAGATCGGAGTGGATTTCCCCCGATCCGTTTTAATTTCTGTTTTTCTCTTTAGCACGTTTATTTCCAGAATTTAATTTATGTTTTAAATTCTTTACTGCTTTCTCTACTTCTCTGTTTCTAAACAACTGTTATGGAAAGTCATCTTTACAAATTCTATCCTTGGCTACCCAGGCCATTCAAAGGATACTTAGTCCACTCTACTCCTATCGTGTTCACCACGATTCCGCTGTACACTCTGACTGGTCAACCCCTTCGGTCAGGATTTTCCAGTTCTAGTACCCCAATTCGTTCAGATCAATTCAAACGCCTAGAGAATCAATACAACTATTATCTGATTCTTAGGTCACGATTCGGTTGGTAGCAATCTCTCTAGTTGTCTATCCAACTTTTAGGTTCAAGCGTTGATCCTAAACACGAAAGATGCCTGATGATCCAAGAGCTGCTGATCCAAGAGCTCTGACTAATACTTATACGAAGCATAAGGATGACTCTGTGGATACAGGATGCCTGATACTTGCCACTATGCTTCTAGACCTCAATAGAGATCTAGAACATGTGGAGGCCTCTGGGATGATTGTTCATCCTACGGAAATGTTCCAAGAATGCAAGGCAAGAGAGGTATGAGACCACAAAGGCCTTTCATTCCCGCAAGTGGTGAGAGTGCATCGGGTTAGTCTTCATATTTTGAAGATAAGGGCTACATTGATCACCTTGAGAGGCTTGATTCCCATGTCCCGTGAGTTAGCTACGATGTGATCTTGAACTCACTCCCGGAAGTTATGATAACTTTGTCATGGATTACAACATGAACAACATGGAGGAATCAATTTCGAATCTGCATGGGATGCTTAAAGCGCTAAGCCGAGCCTTGGAGAGGCCCGGTTCGATTTTGTCCGTTCAAAAAGGGAAGGGGTATGAAACGAAAGCCAAGAAGGCAAAACCTCCGAAGGATAGAGTCTGCTTCTTTTACAATGAACTTGGTCATTTGAAAAGAAATTGCAAACTCCACCTCGAAGATCTGGACAAGAACAAGAAGGATAACAGGGCTATCGCTTCAAGTATCTATGTCATAGATATTCGCTTTTCTACTTCCTCAACATGGGTATTGGATACTATATGTGGATCTCACATTTGAATAAATGTAGGATCTCAAGGACGGTAGAAAATTGAATGGAAATATCTATGACATAATTACTAAGAGGATTAAGTCAAATGATTTGAATTCGACCTATCTATGACATTGTCGTCTAGGTCATATAAATGAGAAACGCATTTCGAAACTCCATAAAGATGGATTTCTTAACTCATTTGATTTTGAATCAATTGATACATGCGAGTCTTGTTTATTGGGAAAGATGACAAAGGCACCTTTTGACACACAAGTGAGAGAGCCACCGATTTATTGGGCCTCGAGACATCGATGTGTGTGGACCAATGAATACATCTCGCCGAGAGGAGGTCATTTGTACTTCATTACATTTATAGACGATTTCGGTAGATATGGATATATCTATTTAATGAAACATAACTCGGAATCTTTTGAAATGTTCAAAATATTCCAAAATGAAGTGCAAAATCAACTTGGCAAAACAATTAAGACACTTCGATCCGATCAGAGTAGTGAATATTTGAGCCAAGAGTTCATTGACCATCTTAGGAGTTGTGGGATCGTCTCGCAACTTACTCCTCCAGGAACACCTCAATGGAATGGTGTTTCTGAGCGGAGGAATCGAACTCTATTAGATATGGTTCAATCTATGATGAGTCAAATAGATCTTCCACCTTCCTTTTGGGGCCATGCCCTAGAAATGTGCGTTCACACTAAATCGTGTTCCGTCAAAGGCATTGAAAAGACACCATATGACATATGGATGGGAAGAAACCCAGTTTGTCATTTCTTAAAATTTGGGGATGTGAGGTTTATGTCAAACATCAAGCCTCTGATAAATTATCATTCAGATCCTCAAAATGCCTTTTTGTGGGGTATCCTAAGGAAACTAAAGGATATCATGTCTACAATCCCACCGATCACAAAGTGTTTGTTATTCGGGATGGTATCTTTTGGAAAAGGAGTTTATCTCTAAAAGAACCAGTGGGAGTAAGGTGAACCTCGAAGAAGTTCGAGAGTCACAGGACAATGTAGAACCATAGATGGAAACCGGAGAAGACTCACAACAAGTTGTTGAGCCTGCTCACGTAACACAAGACCCACGGAGGTCCGATAGAACACGGCACACCTCGGAGATATGAATTTACGATTCTTGGAAGCCGTGATGTTTTGCTCATTGTGCACAATGAGCCAACTACTATCGCGAGGCCATGGTGGGACTGACTCCGAAAGATGGCTTGGTGCCATGAAGTCTGAAATGCAATCCATGTACGACAGTGAGGTATGGGCCTTAGTCGATCCACCTGAAGGTGTAAAAACTGTTGGGTGCAAGTGGGTTTTCAAAGAGAAAACTAACATAGAAGACAAAGTAAATATCTTCAAAGCACGACTGGTTGCAAAAGGATTCACTCAAACTCATGGTGTGGACTATGATGAAACCTTTTCCCCAGTTGCAATGGCCAAATCAATCAGAATCCTTCTTGCCATTGCATCATATTATGACTATGAAATATGGCGAGATGGATCGTCAAAAGCAGTCTTCCTTAGCGGAAAGCTCCTTGAGGATGTGTACATGACACAACACAGTTTTTATGCATCCAGAGGACTCGGTAAAGTTTGCAAGCTTCAAAGGTCCATTTATGGATTGAAGCAAGCATCTCGGAGCTGGAATCATCGTTTTGATGAAGTAGTCAAAGAGTTTGGATTCATTCAAAACATAGATGAACCTTGTGTTTACAAGAAGGTTAGTGGGAGCACAGTTTTATTTCTAGTGCTTTATGTCGATGACATCCTACTCATTGGGAATGACATTCCTACCTTGCAGAGTGTCAAGTCTTGGTTAGGAAAGTCTTTCTCAATGAAAGATTTAGGCGAAGCCACTTACATCCTTGGGATTAGGATCTATAGAGATAGATCTAAGAGGCTGATAGGCCTAAGTCAGAGCACATACATAGACAAGATCGCATAGATTTAGTATGCGGGATTCAAAAAAGGAGTAATATGCCCATGTCTCATGGCATCCATCTCGGTAAGAATACGTGTCCTAGTACACAAGATCAAAGAGACCGCATGAGTAAGATTCCATATGCCTCGCCATTGGATCTATCATGTATGCCATGTTATTTACTCGACCCGGATGTGTCATTTGCCTTGAGCATGACGGCCAGATATCAACAAGATCCCGGTGAGGGTCATTTGAATTGCTTTGTCAAGAATATCCTTAAGTACTTAAGAAGGACTAAGGACTTATTCTTGGTATATAGTGGCTTGGAAGATGAGCTCACGTGATGTTGGTTACCGCAGATGCGAGTTTCCAAACGGACCAATATTATTCAAGATCGCAATCGGGATATGTATTCTGTTGAATGGTGGTGCGGTGAGTTGGAAGAGCTCTAAGCGGAGCCAGCTATGGCCGATTACGCAATAGAAGCCGAGTATATAGCAACATCGGATGCAGGTGAGGAGGCCTTTGGATTAGTAAGTTTATTAATGAACTAGGGGTGGTTCCTACCATCTCAAATCCAATAGACTTGTTACGTGACAATAGCGGTGCTATTCCGAGACCAAGGAGCCTAGGTCACATCAAAGGACCAACCATATACTCAAGCGATTTCATCTTATCAGAGAAATAAATGATAGAGGTGATACAAAAATTATTATGCAAAGTACCAGTAGAAAGCAAGTCATTATACTTTAGACGATTAAAGTATTCTCTTTTTTTATCATTTTGCTTGCATGTTTACATTGATAAGCGTATCCTCGATATATCTAATAGATTATCCTAAATGTCCCGGTCGGTCATCTACGCGGAATAAGATGAGATAAGACCAGTGTGACTTGATGAGGTATGGAGATACGAATCAAAGTCATAGGCACTTGTAAGAGTACAAAGGTCGCCGGACCGACCACATGAGAAAGCTGCATGGAATAAGTCATAAGCTTTTCTCATGTATAACCGCGTCGCAATGCCCTTTGACCTGAGATCATCATGGATTCCTACATGACGAGTCGATGGTCTTTGACCTAGTCAAAAGTCACCTTTGACCGGGTGATGATAAAGGCTTGGATCGGGATCAGTGGTTTTCATGCAGAGGAATGTGAATGGTCAAGATGGAATTTGTCCCTCACATTTGTAGAGAGATAATACTGGCCCCTCGATGAGTGAGTCTGAGAAATGTATGGCCATACTACGATAGAAATGAGTTTCCATCTCAATTGTTAGACTACTCAAGAATCGAGAAAGTAATGGTCAAGAACAGGAAGTTGACATTTTCCATGCCTCATCCTTGACCAAATTATCGCGTGACAAAAGGGACGTGACATGGTTGTATGATAGGTTATATCACATAAACAATGAAGTTGATCCTCTTACTAAAGCCGCTTGCCTGAAGTAAAACATAGAGCGTCATGTTAGGGCAATGGGAATTAAGGTAATTAATGATTGCACCTAGGTGCAAGTGAGTCTGTTGGAAATTATGCCTTACTGGGAAAGTCATTGTACTTATAAACGATCCCCATATGAATTGGGTAGTTGCAATGTCTTGCTAGAAGTAGCTTGCAACTTGTAAGAAATTTGAGTACAGTACGGGCCGTTGCTAATCTCATGCTGAGCCTCGGGGGTCGCACATGGCAAAGAATGGCCCAACACGAGCAAGAGTGTCCAGATTCATTGAATCTTAAATGTGTTTAAGATTTAATGAATACTTATTTAATCTAGGATGTGTGTGTGTGTGTATATATATATATAAATATATTATTCAAAAATAATAATGATATTATTTATTGATAATAATATTATTATATATAATGTTTAATTTATTTGATAAATTAAATAACTATAATAAATTGAGATATTGTATCTCAGATTTAATTTTCGAATAAAGATATTGCATATCAGATTTAATTTGAACTGAGATATCGGATCTCATTTTAAATTAAATATAACGATATCATATCTTGATTTAATTTATAAATATAAATAAAATCAGAGGCTTTTAATTCGGATTAAATAAATAGATTTGATTAGATCTATCGGATAGATTTAATTAATATATTTTTTAATCCGATTCAAAATTTGTTTTGAATATAATACGCCCGCAAGGTTTAGAAAAACCTACGGGACTTTTAGTCGAGCGTATTAGAAAGCCGCGAAAAACCCTAGAGAAAAGCAGAGAGAGACGCAAGAATACCGGCGCTAGTACGCCGCCGTGTTGAAGGAAGCCGTCGTGTGGATACCGGTAGAGGGAGAGGACACACGTAGTCTGCTCCTATCTAATCGAACAAGAAGGCGTTAGCCCACGTGATCAAGAAGCACGAGAAGGTAGCCCACCAGTTCAAATTGTTCGGCAAATGTATGATTCGGAAATCCTAAATCCAGATTTAAACACTATTGAGCGATCCGCCTAAGGGATTCGTAAGAGTTTTATTCCGCTGCGTGTACGGATCCTAACATGAACTCCAAATTGTGCTAAAGATACAGGTGCTTCTGGCTGAGTTGTATATGAGACGAGCTTCTCTGTTTTCATATTTTCTTCTTTAAATCTTTCCTTGGGTTGTTTTGCCAATATATTTATTATGTTTCCCTTATTAGTCATGAACTAATTTCTGTTGGTTGAGTGAAGATGGATTTCTAGGTTGTAGAATGAACCCAGTTTGCCAAGCTTTTAATTCAATAAATTTAGTTTTTTTAATTGTGAATTAATGTCTTGTTTGTTAGTTGGCCGCTAAGAGACTAGATCAGTGGCCTCGGTTTATTGGAAGGGAGTCGAGGTTAGACCTCTGTTAGACAGTGTGTGCTAAGCAAGATTGTGCAGGGCTCTATCTAAATCATATGCTACAAGAATGGGTCTACCTTACTAGCCAATACACCTTGGTTAAATTGACATTCTCAACTGGAAAATCGCCACAGGAATCTTGGAGAAGTAGAGCGAATAGTGTACTTAGAGGATGCAGACGCTTCTGTATAGGTTATGAAGCGAGAATATCACCTAGAGGAGGGGTGAATAGGGGATTTCAAAATTCTTTTTGGGGATTAAAAACGAAGAGCAATAAGAACAGAGACAGAAATAGAGAAAAACGACACAGAATTTATACTGGTCTGGTCTAACTCCTCGACCTACATCCAGTCCCTAGACACTTTGGGTATTTCACTAATCCACAAACACACGGTTACAATTACACACTCTGTACTCGAGATGATCCTATTACACTAGGACTCACTCCCCCTTACAAGTTGTAATCATACACCCACACTTAAGGTTCCACAACCTTAATATTTAAAATAGAAATTGAATAATTGTTGAACAACTCCTCACTGAGTAGATAAGTGATAATCACTGAAGTACAGAAAATATCCGAAGATATTAAGAGAATTTATTGAACAATAAATTGCAGTTGGTTGAAATGAATGCGCATAGTTTTGGTAGTTGACGGAATTCAATGTGATGAGCTTTTATACCAATCTTCCATTAATGTCATTGTGAAGCTTTTGAATATAGCCGTTGAGAGACTTCGTAATTCCGTTAGGCACATATGAATTTTCGTTGAGTATAGTCGATCGTTGGTTCGTTGAATGTGTTCGCCATCGATGTACTTGTGTAGAAGTTGACTTAGAACAATTGCCAGAATTGGTATGCCTCAAAGGAATGATTTCATCTACTACAAGGGTATGTTCTGATTGCGTCAAGCATTAAATGCTTCTGACACGTCAAATACTTTTCGGCTATTCACAACTTAAGTATTAGTTAATCAACTGGAAAAAACTAAAAAAGATGATTAGATAAGATATAAATGATTTTGATTGAGATTAATAATAAATAGATAATGATCCAAAACAGTTATGATGAAGATTACCTTTACAGAGGAGGAGTCTGATATTTTGAGGATCATTACTCGAGTAACAATCTTAGATTATTCAAGTACTATTGAGTGTTTCAAATTAGAGGGTCACTGTAACCACATTACTCGAGTAACATATTTTGTTACCTGAGTAATGTCTCATGCTTTTATATTTAAAGAGTTGTTGAAATCTTATTACTCGAGTAACACTAAGCTTACTCGAGTAATATCGCATGAACTAGATAGCAGTGATCTTCCATGAGCTTACTCGAGTAATGTTGGGTGGTTACTCGAGTAAGTTACTTGAGTAACTAAAATCTTTACTTGAGTAATTACCAGTTAGAGCAAATGAATGAATTCGAAAAGAGCTTATGTGAGTAGTATTCTTACCTTACTCGAGTAACTAGATGAATTACTCAAGTAACTTTTACCTTACTTGGGTAGTGTTATATAGGGACCTCTGAACTTTGCGTTTTAGACGACATTACTCAAGTAACTAGAGGCCTTACTCGAGTAATTTCTATTACTTGAGTAAAACTGATCCTTTACTCAAGTAGCGATCTACGAACACTTAACAACCTTATCAAATAGAGGTTACTCGAGTAATACACAAATAATCAAAATTTACTATATCAAAAACTCAATCATTTTGGAAGGTGGAATATCACCTAGAGGGGGGTGAATAGGTGATTATAAAATCTTTTCACTAAACGCTCATGAACACTAAAACAGAGACAAAGAAAGGAAATTAACACAGCGATTTATACTGGTTTGGTCTAACTCTTAGACCTACGTCCAGTCCCCAAGCACCTTGGGATTTTCACTAACTCTTCAAACACAAATACAATTACACACTCTGTAACTCAGGATGATCCTTTCACACTAGGACTCACTCCCCCTTACAAGTTGTAATCGTACACCCACTCTTAAGGTTCCACAAACTTAAGATCTAACAACTAAATAAGTAATCAGAGAAGTGTTTAAACTCCTCAATGAGTAAATAAATTTTAATCACTGAAGTACAAGGAAATATCCAAAGATATTAACTCGTCAGTGGGTCGACGAGTTATCCTACCATCTTCTTTTACAGGTGGTGCTAGATATATGATTCATAACTACCAAGATGCTATGGCAATATGTGCATGGGCTGGCTATCCTGACATTTTTGTAACATTCACATGCAACCCTATGTGGCCTGAGATAATTCGTCACTGTAATGGAGATGGCTTGAAACCTTGTGATAGACCGGAAGTGCTGAGCAGAATATTCTACATGAAACTACACAAATTAATGCAAATTCTGAAAGCTGAGAAGATATTTGGGACAATTAAAGCAGGTCATTGTTCTTCCTCATGACAAACATAAGTGTTCATTGTTTTTTGTGCTTGAAATGACATTGCTTTTAATGTACATTCTGATATTCATGTTGTCAACGAAAGTAATATATCCTTTTTAGTAAGAAAAATATATTCTTCCCTTTAAAATGTGTTCCAAACGTACTAAGGATTCAGCAGACGGAACATTCTCACATTGCAAACAAAGTTAAGACAACTTACCATATTGAGTTAGCTTTTTTCCATTTATTCAAATTTTACCTATTGATAAACCTATTCTCACAAGTCATGTTTTTCCATTCCATTCATTCAAATTAGGCAGAATGAAATGGTTGTTGCATAATTTGAGACATTAAATATGACCAATGTACTTGCAGTAGGTGGCAAGTTTTTTTTCCATTCATCAAGTAAGTGTAGTTTCAAATATATAACCCATTAACAATAATTAAAGTCGTTCACATCTTTAACTTCTTCAAATGCAGAGGTTTAGGGCAAGTGTGGGGCTACTTTGAGAATTCAAGGAGGCGCCACCTAAGCATGTCCACTCAGAAAAAAAACTGAAATGTTGAAGAAAAGTGCAAAGGGAGACACCCTGTTGACCAGCGGGACCCACGTGGACCGGTGGAAGGAGATTGGACCGGATAAAGTGGAAAAGTAAGGGAACATATTTTGTGGGCCCAAAGTGATGCCACCTAGCCCCCATAATGATTAAAAACGTGCTAGAAGAGAGAGAAAAGAAGAATTAGTCAAAAAGTTAAGCTGCGGGTCCCACTTTTCAGACAAAAGGGCAAAATGTGAATAATTGTACATAAAATAATTGGAGCATATGTGTGGGCCCTAAATGGAACCACATATGTAATTTTGGGCAGGCTAAAGTACATGAGAAAATTCAGGAATAATTAATAAGCTCTGGGCCACAATTGTAATTTATGAAGATATCGGGCCAAAACAGGTAATTTGCTCCAAAAGAAAATAAAATCTGCTAGCTTTTAAGGGGATTTCGCCACATGTCACACCCCTAGAGACCCCTGTAATTCTATATATTTACTTGGAGAAAAATCCAAAAGGCCAGATGAATTTTACTAATTACTGGACAGGAATTTACCACAGTTATTCTGGATTGTTCAGATTCTTTTACAATTATTAAAAACCCAAAACACACTCTCTCCTAACCCATGAAGGAGCACGAAATTTCAGATGAAATATAGAAGGTTTCATCCAAGTTTCCATAGCCAAAGCAAGGTCCAAGCTCCAAGGATCATCGATCAAACTTCCGATTCAGGTAAACACCGAAAACCCGAACCTTTGCAACTTAAACTTGTGATTTTCGTGCAAGGGGATGGGGCATGGTGTTTCAATATGATTTTTGTTTTTTTTATGGTCTCAAAGTTTTTAATAATTTATTTTTTGTGGGGTTAAACTACGGTTTAATTTTCCGAACTTAAAAACACCGAAAACCTAAAGATACGCTTGCTGCCAGATTCAAGTCTTTTGAGCAGGGAAGCTTATTCTGCGTTTTTGAAATAGTAAAAGAATTTTTTAGAGCTGAAATTTTACAGTATTAAACTATACATCCGGGGCATGAATTTTATGTATAATATGATTATTTTTGGATAATCATACTGGGTGAAATAAATTTTTGAAAAAGGGTTTGGAAACAGGGGAGCAAATCAGACCAGGAAGCGAAATTTGAGCTCCACGATAAAATAAGTGAACTCATGATTTCTGGAATTATTTTTATTGGAAGATATACATCTTAGAGGTTCAGATGGAGCTGGTTTCATGTTAAAATGAGGTTTTTGGAATTTATTAAAAATGTTTGAAGTTGGGCCAAAAATGCAGGATATTCTGGAAAAATTGCAAAGGGCTCGGATTTTGTGATAAATGCAAGGGTATTTTTGGAAAGTGCTAAAATAAGGTATTTTGATGTTATTTAGGGTTAACACATACTTGGGAAAGCTACCAGGCACGATAGAATATTAAGGCAGAATAAACCCCACAGGTAGTAACCACTTTACTCAGACATTTTTATGTGTTTTGTTGTATGTGTTGCTTGCCATATGTGTTTTTGTATGTGTTTTTGCCAAATATGCATACAGAGCATGTGTTGATTGTGCTCCCAACACTTTGGCCTGGTCTGGGGTCTGCCTTGAGTGGTGATCCAATGGAGACAAGGTTTTCTGGTCCGGGGCTTGCCTTGAGTGCGGATGAAGGATAGGGGATTCCCTATCATACTTTTGTTGGGATCCGTACATACAGCGGAAGGATTCTCATCTATTAAAATTTTACGAATCCCATAGAGAGGATCTATCAATGGCGTTTAACTCAAGGTTCGTTAGAGAAACCGTACCTATACAAGCTTGTATGCATCATTTCTCGAACACGTGGGCTAACACCTTCTTGCTCGATCAATCTCTAGGAGCCGACTCTACGAATCCACTCCCTCTACCGGTATCCACACCGAACAACTCTCCAACACGTAGGCAGCGTGCTAGCGCCTTCTTACTTTGCGTCTCACCTCTTTTCTCTCTAGGCTTTTTCGTGGTAGTTCCTTATTCTAATACGACTAGATCAATATCTTTTATAGAGCTTCTAAAACCCTAATTGGGTTGTATTAAAATATTCAAGATTAATTTCAATTAATATTGAATTCAAATTTTAGATTTAAATAGCATTAATTAAATCTTTCCAACAGATCTAATCTAATCTATTCATTTAATCCGAATTAAAAGCCTGCTGATTTGATTTATTTCTATAAATTAAATCTGAGATATGGTATCTTTTATTTAATTAAATCTGAAATACTACATCTTTATTCGAAAATTAAATCTAAGATACTATATCTTTATTCGAAAATTAAATCTGAGATTTGATATCTGTCTATTTAATTAAATATGAGATACTATATTTCAATTTAAATTAAATCAGATATGTGATATCTCTATTTATTTTAGTTACTTAATTTATCTAATAAATTAAATACAAAAAAAATAATATCATTATCTAAATAATAATATTTAATTTCGAATTTAATATATATATATATATCCATCCTAGATAAATGATGTATTCATTAAATCTTAGACATATCTAAGATTCAATGAATCTGGACACTATGGCTCGTGTTAGGTTATTCTTGTATGCGACACTGCAGGCCCATATGAGATTGACAGCGGACCAATATTGTACCAGCCCACAAGTCGCAAGCGGCCTCTAGCAAGACATTGCGACTACCCAATTCATATGGGGATTGATGATACGATACAACCTATTCGTATCTTCATACCTCATCAAAGTCATACTGGTCTTATTTCATATTCGCTCCCGCGTAGATGACCAACTAGGGACATTTAGGATAATCTATAAGATACATCCAAGGATACAGTTATCACTATAAACATGCAAATGATATGATAACTAAATGGAGAAATACTTCAAATAACAAAAACGTTTAAAGTACAATGACTTGCCCCTGGGGCATAAATTCCAACAACTTTGTACTTTACTTTTGGATAACTGTATTCTTATTTTTGTATTTCTTTTGGGATGACTGTACCCTTAACCCTTCGGGGACTTTTATTTTCTGTTGTTTTTACTTTTACCAGTACAGTAGGTAGTCCAAACTGGTTTAATGCTCTGCTACATTCACTAGGAATTATGGGTAAATGGACCTAGTAATAACGGGAAGGTATCTAACCCGTCACCCGAAAGGGCGAGGCCGGTAGGGGTGTAACACTTATACTAGAGTAACGTTCTGATATGAGAAGAATATTGTCAGTGAGATCATGTACTCAAGTAGCCATAATCTATATTCGAGTAGCATATCAGAGAAGCTCTGGCGATAACTAATCTGTCAAACCTTACTCAAGTAACACTTTACCATACTCGAGTAGTATTTCCTGAAACACTTAAACAGTGAGGTTAAGCTTAATATACTCGAGTACACATATACTCATACTCGAGTACATATTGATGCAATTAAATAATATTGATTCAAAACCTCAAATACTTTTAAGTCTTATTATCATCAAAACTTTGAGAACTAACAATTTTCAATATAAAATCTTTAGTTATTTAAGTCTTGTTATCATCAAAACTCTGAAAACCAACAGGTTAGTGGTGGGTTAGTTGAATAATGTTTTGAAAGTCATTTTATTGTAGCATTGCGGAAGCTGAGCAGAAAAATGTTGTAGCAAAGTGTCACATGCAAACTGGGGGAATAATGCGACTTAGGATGAAATCCAAACTCTACCTATTCTTCATATGATATTTCTCAAACCAACTTCTGATCATTTAGTTACTTTTAATTGCTAGTAGTAATAAACAAACAAACAACTATACTCTTATCACACAAAACTTTCACAAGGAAACCGGCTTCATATTCGATATTAACAGTCTCTGTGAGACAATAACTCTACTTACTCTTTATTACTTGTTCAACTGATTCGCTTTCCACAAGAGGAATTCAACCAACTTGTTTTTGGCGCCATTGCCTAGGATTGAAAATCCCTTTTATGATTGTAAGTTTGATTTTGATAAGTTGTGTTTCACCCTACTAAACTCTCTCTATCTCTAATTTTTAGGTACATTCTATAGTGTATGCGCAGCTGACCCTCTTCTGATATTGAGCCTTACGATCCTAAGATTGAATGAACTTATAAAAAGAGGCACAGAAAGCAGGGGCGAAGAGTCACCTTGGTGACTTTACACACATGGTGGAAACATATGTTAATTGGGATCTAGATCAAGAGGAGGTACACCTACTCAATGGGGATAACCATAACCCGCAACCACCACCACCACCAAACTATGACAATGTTGATTGAATCAAGCCATCATGAAGTTTTGAATTCCTGATCTGAATAGGCTCAACTCAGCAATCACTCTACCAGACATTACTGCTGGCCAATTTGAACTCAAAACTGTCATGTTCCAGATGCTAAACGCGACAAGGTATTTCGGAGGACTCCCGTCGGAAGACCTTCACCTTCATCTCAAAACATTTATGGAGGTCTGTGATACTTTTGTCATCCCTAAAGTCACTACTGATGCCCTCAAAATCAAATTGTTCCAATTCTCACTCCGTGATAAAGCCAGAACTGGATGAACACCCTACTGGCCTATTCAATTTCATTCTGGAATGATTTCTGTGGCAAATTCCTATTGAAATTCTTCCCTCAACAAATAATGCCCAATTGAGAGAAGACATCACCAGTTTCCGACAAAGAGCTGGAAAGTCCATATATGAGGCTTAGGAACGTTTCAAGGATTTGATGAGAAAGTATCCAAGCATGGGCTGGTAGAATAGGTGTAGCGAAAACATTTTAGAAAGGCCTTGACGCGCAGACATGGTCCATAGTTGATGCCTCTGTTAGTGGCTCTATATTGATGAAGTCTTACAATGAGGCATATGATCTTCTAGAGCATATGGCCATGAATAGTCATTAATAGCCAGTAGACCGACTTCCTCCCTCCAGAATGGTAGCCGGAGTTCATGAACTTGATGTGTTGACGACCCTTACTTCTTAAGTATATAGCTAAGAACGACACCATCATATAAAGCCAGCAAGTGTCCTTTTGGAATCTTGAGAATTAAGTTGGACAACTTGTTACAGTACTCAACAACAGATCATTAGGCTCTCCGCCTAGTGACATTGAAGTCCCTAGGAGCCATGGAAAGGAACATGCTAAGGAAATAAAGCTGAGAAGCAGAAAAAGTGTGGAGCAATTAAATGTCTCAATAAGGCCTATTGACGATGCCAAACCAATATTTGGCTAGATTAAGAAAGGATGAGAAGCCACTGAGGATGTCCAAGAAACCGAGCAGCACCCTATTGTGCTACAACATAGTGCTGCTAGTACCAATGCTACATCATTCCCAACTTATGCTACGCCAGAATTTCTTATACCGGAGGCAACAAGGAATGCTACAGCTCCACCATTACAACATACCACTGATCCAGGGCCATCACGAGATTTGAAGCAGCCCTAACATTTCTCGTAAAGGCTATAGAAGCATAGCCAAGAGAAGCAGTTCTAGAAATTCCTGGACATGCTTAAACAATTGCTTATCAACATCCCCCTGGTGGAAGCTTTAGAACAAATGCTCAGTTATGTGAAGTTCATAAAGGACTTCTTTTCCAAAAGGAGGAGGCTAGGCGAATTTGGAATGATAGCTATGTTGGGATCCGTACACGCAGTGGAAGGATTCTCATCCATTGAAATTTTACGAATCCCATAGAGAGGATCTATCAACGGCGTTTAAATCAAGGTTCGTTAGAGAAACCGTACCTATACGAGCTTGTATGCGTCCTTTCTCGAACACGTGGGCTAACACTTTCTTGCTCGATCAATCTCTAGGAGCCAACTCTATGAATCCACACCCTCTACCGGTATCCACACCGAATAGCTCTCCAACATGTACGGCAGCGTGCTAGTGCCTTCTTACTTTGTGTCTCACGTTTTTCTCTCTAGGATTTCTTTCGCGGCTTGTTCCTTATCTTAATATGACTAGAACAATATCTTTTATCGAGTTTCTAAAACCCAAATTGGGTCGTATTAAAATATTCAAGATTAATCTCAATTAATCTTAATTCTAATTTTAGATATAAATAGCATTAATTAAATCTGTCTAACAGATCTAATCTAATCTATTTATTTAATCCAAATTAAAAGCCCGTTGATTTGATTTATTTCTATAAATTAAATCTGAGATATGATTTCTTTCCATTGAATTAAATCTGAGATACTATATCTCAATTTAATTAAATATGAGATACTACATCTTTATTCGAAAATTAAATTTGAGATACAATATCTCAATTTATTATAGTTATTCAATTTATCAAATAAATTAAATACTATACAATAATATTATTATCTATAAATAATAATAATATTATATTTTCTAATTTAACAATTAATATATATATATATATATATATTGTATCCTAGATTAAATACAGTATTAATTAAATCTTAGACATATATAAGATTCAATGAATTTGGACACTTTTGCTCGTGTTGGGCTATTCTTGTGTGCCACCCTGTAGGCCCACATGAGATTGGTAGCGGGCCAATACTGTATCAGCCCACAAGCCGCAAGCGGCCTCTAGCAAGACATTGTGATTACCCAACTCATATGGGGATCGATGATACGATACAACCTATCGTACAACCATGTCACGTCCTTTTTGTTACGCGATAACTTGGTCAAGGATGAGGCATGGATAATGTCAACTTCCTGTTCTTGACCATTACTTTCTCGATTCTTTAGTAGTTTAAAAATTGAAATGGAAACTCCTTTCCATCGTAGTATGGCCATACATTTCTCAGACTCACTCATCGAGGGGCCCAATATTATCTCTCTACAAATGTGAGGGACAAATTCCATCTTGACCATTCACATTCGTTTTATGAAAACCACTAATCCCGATCCAAGCCTTTATCATCACCCGGTCAAAGGTGACTTTTGACTAGGTCAAAGATCAGCGACTCATCATGTAGGAATCCATGATGATCTGAGGTCAAAGGGCATTGTGACGCAGTTATACATGAGAAAAGCTTATGACTTAATCGATGCAGCTTTCTCATAGTGGGTCGGTCCAGCACCTTGTACTCTTATAAGTGCCTATGACTTTGATTCGTATATCCATACCTCATCAAAGTCATACTGGTCTTATTTCATCTTCGCTCCCACGTAGATGAACGACAGGGACATTTAGGATAATCAATGAGATATATCCAAGGATACAGTTATCACTATAAACATGCAAATAAAAATGATAACTAAATGAAGAATACTTTAAATGACATTCACGTTTAAAGTAAAATGACTTGCCCCTAGGACATAATTTCCAACAGACTCCCACTTGCACTAGGTGCAATCATTAATTACTCTAATTCCCATTGTCTGAACATGACGCTCATGTTTTGCTTGTGCAAGCGGCTTAGTAAGAGGATCAACAACATTGTCTTCTCCTGATACTTTGTATATTTTTATATCACCTCTATCATTGATTTCTCTGATAAGATGAAATCGCCTGAGTATATACTTGGTCCTTTGATATGACCTAGGCTCCTTGGTCTGCGCAAAAGCGCCGCTACTGTCACAGAGAAAGTCTATCGGATTTGAGATGGTAGAAACCACCCCAAGTTCAGTGATGAACTTTCTGATCCAAATGGCTTCCTTAGCTGCATCTGATGCTGCTATATACTCAGCTTGTGTTGCAGAATCAGCTACAGTGCTCTACTTAAAGCTCTTCCAGCTTACCGTACCACCATTCAAAAGGAATACATATCCAGATTGCGATCTTAGATCATCTTGGCCAGTTTGGAAACTCATATCTGTGTAACCAGTCACACAGAGTTCATCATCCAATCCACCATATACCAAGAATAAGTCTTTTATCCTTCTTAAGTACTTCAGGATATTCTTGACAACAGTTCAGTGACCCTCACCAGGATCTTGTTGATATCTGCTGGTCATACTTAAGGCAAATGAGACATCTGGTCGAGTACATAACATGGCATACATGATAGATCCAATAGCGGAGGCATATGGAATCTTACTCATGCGATCTCTTTGATAAGGTGTACCAGGATACTGATCCTTACTAAGATGGATGCCATGAGACATGGACATATAACTCCTTTTTGAATCCTGCATACTGAACCTATGCAGTATCTTGTCTATGTTTGTACTCTAACTTAGGCCTACTAGCCTCTTGGATCTATCTCATAGATCCTGATCCCTAGGATGTAAGTGGCTTCGCCTAAATCTTTCATTGAGAAAGACTTTCCTAACCAAGGCTTGACATTCTGCAAGGTAGGAATATCATTCCCAATAAGTAGGATGTCATCTACATAAAGCACTAGAAATACAACTGTGCTCCCACTAACCTTCTTGTAAACACAAGGTTCATCAATGTTTTGAATGAATCCAAACTCTTTGACTACTTCATCAAATCAATGATTCCAGCTTCGAGATGCTTGCTTCAATCCATAAATGTACCTTTATGAAAGTGGAGCTTAATCACCAAGAGGGGGGGTGAATTGGGGATTATAAAAACTTTTCGGTTACTCTGTTTTGCGGATATAAAACAGGGATAAAAACAGAGTGAAGAGAAGAGAAGCAAGATACAAGGATTTATACTGGTTCGGTCCAACTTCTTGACCTACGTCCATTCCCCAAACTCTCTGGGATTTCTCACTATCACAATTGATTACACACTCTGCAACTCAAGAGTAATTCTCTCACTAGAACTTACTCCCCCTTACAAGTTGTAATCAATAACCCAATCTCCAAGTCCCCTTGACTTGAGATACTTTACAATGAATGATTTTACAATCAATAAACTCTCTCTAAGAGTAGATAAGATAATCACTGAAGTACAAATGTATCAAATGATACTTTACACAAGAAAACTCAAAGAGTAATTGAAACTTGAATGTTTTTTGTTTTCTCACAGATTGGTTGTTGAGAAGAATTGAATGCATCTCTATTTAAAGCTAGAGATCATTAAATGACCGTTACAAATCCTAATGTGAACGTTGCCAACATTGGTGATGGATTAGTGAAGGTTTTGGTCTTCTTCTCTCTCTACTCATTGGTTAATCCAGCTGTGCAGAGGTTCAGGGTTGACTTCCTGACTTTTAATCCGTTGGAAGAGCAGCTACTAGATGTGGTAAAGAAACATTAATTCCTTCAAAACGTGTGGAGAATGATTGTTCAGAAACATGCAAGTTTTCTGCACTTTTGCATTTAATGTTCTGACTCTACTTTATGCTTTATGCTAATTCTCCATTTAATCCTGTCTAAATCATCTAAAACTCACTAACAAACTGATTAAACATAGTTAGGAATAGTAATGAGTAATGATATAAAGTCTTCAGATCAAACACTACGATTTCACAAATTCGTTCAAATCGAAATTCAAATTTTGCGATGCAAACTTGATTTTGTTCTTCAAAACTGGAGTTTTCATATTTCAATAAAAGGTCGAAACTCGAGTTTCCAAAACTAAACTCGAGTTTTCTCATTCTAGCGAAAAATATCGCGACTTCGAGTTTGGACATGTTTTGTGAACAGTGCAAAACTCGAGTCATTAAGTGACTAACTCGAGTTTTGGACTTTTGATGAGAAATCATGTTTTAGTCCAAAATCTCAAAACTGGAGTTTCCATAGTGTTCAAAATTGGCAGAACTCTCTGCTTGTTCTAAACTCGAGTTTCTAAAATGAAACTCGAGTTTCCATGATTCTTATAAAACAATGGAAACTTCTCTGTAAGGCCGAAACTCGAGTTTCCAAAACTAAACTCGAGTTTCCTCGTTTATGAGAAAACATTGAAAAGCTTTGTCAAAACGAAGAATGGAGTTTTCACAAGTTCAGAATTGAGCATTGTTCTCTGTATGATGTAAACTCGAGTTTCCACAAGTAAACTCGAGTTTCCAACAAGGCTTGGAAACTTAGAGAGAACTCTCTGTGTAGTCTAAACTCGAGTTTCCAAATGTAAACTGGAGTTTAGCTAACTTTGAAAAACTTGATAGCTCTTTGTCTTGTCAAAACTCGAGTTTGCTTTGTCTATGAAAAACTCAGAAGCTCTCTGTATGGTCAAAACTCGATTCTTCATTTCTAAACTCGAGTTTGCCTTTCATTGCAAAAACTTGAGCTCTTCTCTGTCAAGTCCAAACTCGAGTTTCGAAAGTGAAACTTGAGTTTGCCTTTGACAGTAAGTTTTTCAACTTACAAAGACAAACTTCCATATGTGTTTACAATTGTCCGTTATCATCAAAACCAATAGAGATCTAACACTTTAAAGCTTGTATACTTTACCAGAATCCTCTGGACGCACAAAGCCTTCAGGCTGTGTCATGTACACATCCTCAAGTAGCTTTCTGTTAAGGAAGGCTATTTTGATGTTCATCTACCATATTTCATAGTCATAATATGTTACAATGGAAAGAAGGATTCTGATTGATTTGGCCATTGCAACTGGGGAAAAGGTTTCATCATAGTCCACACCATGAGTTTGAGTGAATCCTTTTGCAACCAGTCATGCATTGAAGACATTTACTTTGCCATCCATGTCAGTTTTCTCCTTGAAAACCCACTTGCACCCAATAGCTTTTATACCTTCAGGTGGATCGACTAAGGTCCATACCTTATTGTCGTACATGGATTGCATTTCAGACTTCATGGCATTTAGCCATGTTTCAGAGTTTGGTCCCACCACGGCTTCTCGATAGGTAGTTGGCTCATTCTGCTCGATGAGCAAAACATCACGACTTCCAGTAATAAGAAATCCATATCTCTGAGGCTGTAGTCGTGATTTATCGGACCTTCGTGGGCCATGTGTTACTTGAGTAGGCTCAACAACTTGTTGTGAGTCTTCTTCGTTTTCCATCTGTGGTTGTACGTTGTCTTGTGGCTCTCGAACTTCTTCGAGGTACACCTTACTATTGAGATCCGTACACACAGCGGAAGGATTCTCATCCATTTAAAATTTTGTGAATCCCAAAGAGGATCTATCAACGGCGTTTAAATCAAGGTTCGTTAGGAAAAACCTTACCTATGCGAATTCGTGAGCGAACTTTGCAAACACGTGGGCTAACACCTTCTTGTTCGATCAATCTCTAGGAGCCGACTCTACGAATCCACTCCCTCTACCGGTGTCCACACCGGACAACTTTCCAACACGTACGACAGCGTGCTAGCGCCTTCTTACTTTGTGTCTCTCGTTTTTCTCTCTAGGACTTCTTTTGAGGCTTGTTAGTTTTTCCTTTTAATACGACTTAAATCAATATCTATTTATAGAGTTTCTAAAACCCTAATTGGGCCATATTAAAATATTCAAGACTAATATCAATTAGTCCTTGAATTTTGAATTTGGATTAAATATAGTAATTAAATCTGTCCAACATATCTAATCTAATCTATTTAATTAATCCACATTAAAAGCCTGCTGATTTAATTTATTTATATAAATCAAATCTGAGATATGATATCCATCTATTTAATTAAATCTGAGATACTATATCTCAACTCAATTAAATATAAGATACTACATCTTTATTCGAAAATTAAATCTGAGATACAATATCTCTATTTGTTTTAAATAATTAATTTATCAAATAAATTAAATACAAAACAAATATTATATATAATAATATCATTATTAAATAATAATATTATTATTTAATTTCGAAATTATACACACACACACACACATACACATACATCCTAGATTAAATGTTGTATTCATTAGATCTTAGACATATCTAAGATTCAATGAATCTGGACGCTATTGCTCATGTTGAGCTATTCTTGTGTGCGACCCTGCAGGCCCACATGAGATTGGCAGTGGACCAATATTGTACCAGCCCACAAGTCGCAAGCGGCCTCTAACAAGACATTACGACTACCCAATTCATATGGGGATCGATGATACGATACAACCTATCAACAACCATGTCATGTCCCTTTTGTCACGCGATAACTTGGTCAAGGATGAGGCATGGATAATGTCAACTTCCTGTTCTTGACCATTACTTTCTCTATTCTTGAGTAGTCTAACAATTGAAATGGAAACTCCTTTCCATCGTAGTATAGCCATACATTTTTCAGACTCACTCATCGAGGGGCCCAATATTATCTCTCTACAAATGTGAGGGACAAATTCCATCTTGACCATTCACATCCCTGTGCATGAAAACCACTTATCCCAATCCAAGCCTTTATCATCACCCGGTCAAAGGTGACTTTTGACTAGGTAAAAGATCAGCGACTCTCATGTAGGAATCCATGATGATCTCAGGTCAAAGGGCGTTGTGACGCGGTTATACATGAGATAAGCTTATGACTAAATCCATGCAGTTTTCTCATAGTGGGTCGATCCAGCACCTTGTACTCTTACAAGTGCCTATGACTTTGATTCGTATCTCCATACTCATCAAAGTCATACCAGTCTTATTTCATCTTTGCTCCCGCATAGATGACCGACCAGAGACATTTAGGACAATCTATATGATATGTCCAAGGATATAGCTATCATAACAAACATGCAAATAACATGATAACAAAATTAGAAATACTTTAAATATTGATGACATTTAAAGTACAATGACTTGCCCCTAGGGCATAATTTCCAACACTTACTCCCACTGGTTCTTTTAGAGATAAACTCTTTTTCCAAAAAGATATCATTTCGGATAACAAACACTTTGTTATCGGTAAGATTGGAGACATAGTATCCTTTAGTTTCCTTAGGATACCCCACAAAAAAGCATTTTGGGGATCCAAATTATAATTTATCAAACCTAGCTATGGCACTATCGTCTAGGCCATATAAATGAGAAACGCATTTCGAAACTCCATCAAGATGGATTTCTTAACTCATTTGATTTTGAATCATTTGATACATGTGAGTCTTGTTTATTGGGAAAGATGACAAAGACACCTTTTACTGGGCATAGTGAGAGGGCCACTGATTTATTGGGCCTCATACATACTGATGTGTGTGGACCAATGAATACATCTGCCAGAGGAGGTTATATGTACTTCATTACATTTATAGATGATTTTAGTAGATATGGATATATCTATCTAATGAAACATAAGTCTGAATCTTTTGAAATGTTCAAAACATTCTAGAATGAAGTGCAAAACCAACTTGGCAAAACAATTAAAGCACTTCGATCTGATCAGGGTGGCAAATATTTGAGCCAAGAGTTCGTTGACCATATTAGAAGTTGTGGGATCATCTCACAACTAAATCCTCTTGGAACACCACAATGGAATGGTGTTTCTGAGTGGAGGAATCGAACTCTATTAGATATGGTTCAATCTATGATGAGTCAAACAGATCTTCCTCCTTCCTTTTGGGGCCATGACCTAAAAACAACTGCGTCCAAACTATATCGTGTTCCGTCAAAGGCAGTTGAAAAGACACCATATGAGATATGGACTAGGAAGAAACCCAGTTTGTCATTTCTCAAAATTTGGGGATGTGAGGTTTACGTTAAACAGAAAGCCTCTGATAAATTATATCAGAGGTTTCCACAAGTTCTAGATCTCTATCAAGATATGGAACCATATTGTATAACCATGTCACATCCCTTTTGTCACGAGATAACTTGTTCAAGATGAGGCATGGATAATGTCAACTTCCTGTTCTTGTCCATTACTTTCACGATTCTTGAGTAGTCTAACAATTGAAATGGAAACTCTTTTCCATCGTAGTATGGCCATACATTTCTCAAACTCACTCATCGAGGGGCCCAATATTATCTCTCTACAAATGTGAAGGACAAATTTCATCTTGACCATTCACATCCCTCTGCATGAAAACCATTGATCCCCATCCAAGCCTTTATCATCACCCGGTCAAAGGTGACTTTTGACTAGGTCAAAGATCAGCGACTCTCATGTAGGAATCCATGATGATCTCAGGTCAAAGGGCATTGTGACGCGGTTATAAATGAGAAAAGCTTATGACTTAATCCATGCAACTTTCTCATAGTGGGTCGGTCCAGCACCTTGTACTCTTATAAGTGCCTATGACTTTGATTCGTATCTCCATACCTTATCAAAGTCATACTAGTCTTATTTCATCTTCGCTCCCACGTAGATGACCGACCAGGGACATTTAGGATAATCAATGAGATATATCCAATGATACAGTTATGACTATAAACATACAAATAAAAATGATAACTAAATGAAGAATACTTTAAATGACATTCACATTTAAAGTACAATGACTTGCCCTTAGGGCATAATTTCCAACAAGCTATGACTAACGAAAGTAGTGCCTTACTGTTGAATAGGCTACCTCCAAAATCGAAGGACCCGGGCAGTTTCACAATTCCTTGTGCCATTTGTCCCAACTACTGTGGAAAAGCATTCTATGATTTGTGGGCAACATTAACTTAATGCCTATGTCTGTATTCAAAAAGTTGGCAGTAGGGGAAGCAAGACCCACTACGGTAACTCTACAAATGGCAGACCGATCCATTGTCTAACCAAAAGGAAAAATTGAAGTTGTATTGGTAAAGGTGGACAAGTTTATCTTTCCTGTGGATTTCATTATCTTGGACTTTAAAGTTGATTGAGAAGATCCAAGTCTTCTGGGAAGACCATTCATGGCTGCAACAGAACATTGATTGATGTGGAAAAAGACAAACTCACAATGTTAGTAAACGGTGAAAAATTAAGGTTCTCAATTATAAAAGCCTTACAGTACCCAGATGCAGTAGAAGAACGCTCTTCTCTTGATGTGTTACCAATCGCCAACATTCACCTGGCTCCCATAATTCAAGATAGGTGCTTAATGCCTAAGGACAATCATCAAATTTTTATTTGGAAATCACCACATGAGGAGGAATTCAAAATCTGTTTGGATAGAAATGAGAGCACGAGGAAAGTCATCGACCCCTTTCGTTCATTGAACTAAATAATGGGAAATTCTGGCTTAAGACTTTAAATCAGGTACTACTGGGAGGCAGCCAGATTAGTTTCATTTTGACAAGATCATCACAAGACGCTGAGAAACCAGGCACGAACTTTCTAGTCAGCAGTGTCCTAGGCAGCCACAGATGTTGCATACTAGGCAATCCACACACCTAGCGTATATTGTTAAAGCGTCGTGGGTGTTGGGATCCGTACACGCAGCGGAATTAAAAATTTTACGAATCCCATGCAAGGGTCACTCTATAGCGTTTAAATCAAGGTTAAAAGAATCCGAATCGTACCTATGCCGAACTATTTGAACTAGTGGGCTACCTTCTCGATCAGCAGAAGTCGACTCTTCGAATCGCCCTCTACCGGTATCCACACGAATAACCTCGAACACAGACGGCAGCATGCTAACGCCTTCAGTATTCTCGCGTCTCTCTAGGGTTTCTCGCGACTTTCTCATACGCTTGACAAAAGTCCCGTAGGTTTTTCTAAACCCGATAGGCGTATTATATTCAAAATTAAATCCTCATTAATTTTGAAATTCGAATTTTGAATCTCGATTAAAAATACATCAATCAAATCTATCTGATAGATCTAATCTAATCTATTTATTTAATCCAAATTAAAAGCCTTCTGATTTAATTTATCTCTATAAATTAAATCCGAGAAATGATATCTATCTATTTAATTAAATCTGAGATACTATATCTCAATTTAAATAAAATAAAATATATAGTATCTTTATTCAAAAATTAGATTTGAGATACAATATCTCTATTTGTTTTAGATATTTAATTTATCAAATAAATTAAATAAAAAAATATATTATATAATCTTTATTAAATAATATTATTATATTAATTTCGAATTTAACACACACACACACACACACACACACACACACACACACACACACACACACACACAGATATATATATATATTCATCCTAGACTAAGTACATTATTCATTAAATCTTAGACATATCTAAGATTCAATGAATCTGGACACTTTTGCTTGTGTTGGGCTATTCTTGTGTTGCAACCTATGAGCCCACATGAGATTGGCAGCGGGCCAATACTGTACCAGCCCACAAGTCGCAAGCGGCCTCTAGCAAGACATTGCGACTACCCAATTGATATGGGGATCGATGATACGATTTGTTAGTTCCCAATCGGTTTTGATGATAACGGACAATTGTAAACACGAGAGAAGTTTGTCTTTATAAGTTGAAAAACTTATTGTCTAAGGCAAACTCGAGTTTCAGGTTTGGAAACTCGAGTTTTGGCTGACAGAGAAATGCTCAAATTTTTGTAAAGAAAGACAAACTCGAGTTTGGGATTGAAAACTCGAGTTTTGGTCATACGAGAGAGCATTCAAGTTTTTCACAAACAAGACAAACTCGAGTTTGATTTTGAAAACTCGAGTTTTGACAAGACAGAGAGCAACCAAGTTTTTCAAAGAAACCAAAACTCCAGTTTCCATTTGGAAACTCGAGTTTAGGTTATACAGAGTTCTCTAAGTTTTCATGAAAACTCGAGTTTGGGTTTGAAAACTCGAGTTTCCATTCCCGAGAACAATGCTCATCTTGACCTTGTGAAAACTTCCATGATTGAATCGACCAAAGTTTTTAACGTTTTCTCATAAAAGAGAAACTCGAGTTTCCGTTTTGAAACTCGAGTTTCGAACTTCCAGAGAAGTTTCCAAAGTTTTCAACCAATGTGAAAACTCGAGTTATGTTTTGGAAACTCGAGTTTTGGCCAGGCAGAGAGCTCTGCCAATTTTGAGCCTTTGAAAACTCGAGTTATGTTTTGGAAACTCCAGTTTTAAGCTTTTGGACTAAAACATGATTTTTCATTTAAGAGTCCAAAACTCGAGTTAGTCATTAATTGACTCGAGTTTTGCACTATTCACTAAACATGTCCAAAATGCCAAATCGCGATGTTTGTCTCTGTAAAGAGAAAACTCGAGTTTAGTTTGAAAACTCGAGTTTCGGTCTTTTGTTAAAAGTTCTCTGAAACATGAAAACTCGAGTTTCGAAGAACCAACTCGAGTTTCCATCGCAAAATTTGAATTTCGATTTGAACGATTTCATGAAATGTTTCTGTTTGATCTCAATACTCTTTACCATTACTCATAACTATTCTTAACTATGTTTAATCAGTTTGTTAGTGAGTTTCAGATGGTTAAAGACAGGTTTAAATGGAGATTAAGCAAAAAGCAAAAAGCATGTCAGCACATTTAATGCAAAAGTGCGAAACTTGCATGCTTTTGGGAAAACATTCTCCACACGTTTTGGAGAAGTTAATGCTTGCCTTCTACATTCAGCAAACTGCTCTTCCAACGGATTAATAATCGAGAGTCAACTCGAATTTCGCAAAGCTGACCTGTGCAAGAACGAAAATCATTAAAGTTTCATTTACTCTTTGAGTTTTCTTGTAAAAGTATCTGTTGATACATTTATTCTTCAGTGATTATCATATCTACTCTTAGAGAGAGTTTTTCTTGATTATAGATCATTCTTGTAAAGTTATCTCAAGTCAGGGGACTTGGAGATTGGGTTCATTGATTACAACTTGTAAGGGGGGGTGTCTTGCTTCTTCTCCTTATACTCTATTTATCTTTCATTTTCTATCCTAAAACAGAGCTAATCGAAAAGATTTTTGAGAATCCCCAATTCACCCCCTCTTGGTGATTGAAGCTCCACTTTCATTTGGTATCAGAGCAAGGTCTTCTCCTAAGAGCTTAAAATCTCGAGAAGGATCCAATGGAAGGTATTCTACCTAATGGAGCTTTGATCAACCGTTCTCCCGGTTTCAGTAGCGAACATTACTCTTTCTGGAAAGAAAAATTTAAGTGTTTGTCATGGCCAGTGACTACGGTCTATAGAGGGTGTTCGAAATAGGCAACTACACTCCAACCATCTTGGAGAATGGGCTTCGAGTTCCTAAGCCAGAAGATACATATGATGAGAATGACAGAAGAAATGTCACTCTCAATAGCAAAGCCATTCTCATGCTCCAGAGTGCTCTAAGTCAACAAGAGTACTTCCGCATCTGCACTCTACCAACTGCAAAAGCTATGTGGGATGCCTTGGAGATTGCCCATGAAGGAACAACCGAAGTCAAAGAAAATAGAGTCAATACTCTAATGACCGAATATGATCTTCTTCGAATGAAGCCTGGTGAATCCATCATTGACTTCCAGCTAAGATTCACTCATCTGATCAACCAGCTTGCTGCCTTGGGCAAGACATACGAACAACCCGCTCAAGTAAGAAAGATTCTGAATATTCTGAGCAAAGAGTGGGAAGCTAAGGTTACAGCCATTGAAGAAGCTCGTGGGGAATCAATGAGCTCCGTAGCAGCATTATTTGGCAGCCTATCCGAGTATGAAGGTAAACTCAAGTTCAAAAAGGGACTTGATGAGACGAATGTCAAAAATAAAGGCATTGCTCTCAAGGCAGACAAAGAAGCCAAGGAATCCGATGATGGTGAAGAAGATGAAGAAGAAGAGCTAGGCATGATGGTCCGAAGATTCAGAAAGTTCTTTCGGAAGGACCATGGGCATAAAAGATTCAACAGAGGCAGCACCAGAAATGAAGAGAAGAAACCTATTATCTGCTATGAATGCCAAAAGCCTGGTCACATCAAGTCGGAATGTCCCCAACTGAAGAACAAGGACAAAGAAAAGAAGAAGTTCAATAAGTACAAGAAGAAAGCCTATGTCTCAGGAATTTGGGGAGATAGCTCATCCGATGAAGATGAAGCTGAAGAGGAAGAAACAACAAATATATGTCTGGTTGCTCAAGAAGAGCAACATGAGGATGATAAAGAGGTATATGACTCTCAACCCTCTTATAATGAGTTATTGCTTGAATACAATACTGTTCAAAACGAATTTGAAAAACTTGCTGATAAATACATTGCTTTAAAAAGGAAAAATACCTCTCTTGAACAGCAAGTAGAAAATTTTTCTTTTCCTGAAAATTTCATTTGTGATGATTGCATTGAGTTAAAGAAAAAGAATTCTCATCTTACGAAAACTCTTGAAAAGTTTACTAAAGGCAGTGAAATGCTAAATGTGATTTTAAAAGCACAAAGATTTACAAACGATCGTTCTGGAATTGGATATAATCCCATCTTTGATAAAAAGAAAGGAAAGAAGAAGAATGGTGGAAAGTCATATTTAAATTATTTTCAAAAAACTGTCCATTCTTCAAATCCATTTGCTCACTGCAATTATTGTAACCGAAAGGGGCATGCAACTTCATCTTGTTTTCATAAGAAAGATAGGAAAAATAAACCCGTAGGTAATTATCAATGGGTGCCTAAAGGAACCTATGTTCCTCAGGCCCGAACTAACCTCAAAGGACCCAAGAAAAGATGGGTACCTAAGACTTGATCTCTTTTGATTTGTAGGTGTGTCTAAGAGCATCAAAAACCGACAAATGGTATATTGACAGTGGATGCTCAAGACATATGACGGGAGATCAATCCAAATTTGCTACAATCAAGCATGAAGATGGTGGCAAAGTAATCTTTGGTGGAAATCAATCAGGAAGAATTGCTGGAATTGGTAAAGTTGGTAACAACAATGGACCACAAATCAAAGACGTCTATCTTGTGGAAGGACTTTGCCATAATCTCCTCAGTGTAAGCCAAAGTACTGATAAAGGTAACTTAGTTATCTTTGATTCTGAGGAATGCTTGATAGTTAGTAAGGATGTTCTTTCATTAGATAATATCAAATCAAAAGCAATCTTTAGAGCTCCTAGAGAAGGTAACTGTTATACTCTTAGTCTCTCTAGAGATGGCTCTACATTTGAAAAATGCTTTGTAAGTAATTTGGATGACAGTTGGTTATGGCATAAACGTTTGGCACATGTCAGTATGATTCAACTAGACAGATTACTCAAAAAGAATTAGTTATTGGTATTCCTAAACTGCGTTTTAAAACCGATATGATTTGTGATGCATGCCAAAAGGAAAACAAACTAAATCTTCTTTCAAATTGAAAAATGAGATTTCAACTTCTAGACCTCTTCAATTACTTCACATGGATTTGGTTGGTCCAGCAAGAGTTAGAAGTCTTGGTGGAAATCTCTATACCTTAGTTATAGTTGATGACTACTCTAGATTTGCATGGACCATATTTTTGTCATCTAAAGATGAAACTTTTGATCAATTTGTCGTTTTTGCCAAAAAGGTCCAAAACGAGAAAGGTTTTGCAATTTCAGGTATTCGCACTGATCATGGAGGTGAATTCGAGAACCATGCATTTGCTGAATTCTGTGATAACATGGGAATTGATCACAATTTCTCAGCCCCAAGGACTCCTCAACAAAATGGTGTTGTAGAGAGGAAGAATCGAGTTCTTACTGAGATGGCTAGATCAATGCTGAACGAGAATCATACATCACAAGTATTCGGGCTGATGCAATGAGCACTGCATGCTACATATCGAATCGTGTATATCTCAGAAAGAAGCTCAACAAGACTCCATATGAGCTTTACAAAGGGAGAAAGCCAAATCTGAGTCATCTGCATGTATTTGGATGTAAGTGTTTCATCCACAACAATGGTAAGGACAATCTGGGAAAATTTGATGCCAAGGCAGATGAAGGTATATTCTTAGGTTATTCTAATAGGAGTAGAGCCTATAGAGTATTCAATATACGTACTCGTATTGTAGAAGAATCTATACATGTTGCTTTCTGCGAATCCAAAACTGACAAGTCCAAAGATAATGATGATGAAGAAAATGTTTTGAAAAATCAATTCTTTTCGAAAACCACTCCTGCTTCTATTGAAAATCCAGAAAATGTTTTCGAAGTTGATCCTCAAAATAATTTAGAAAATCCTGATCAACAACAACCTAGAGCTTGGAGATTTATAAGGAATCATCCTTTAGACCAAGTCATAGGTGATGTTAATCAAGGTGTGAGAAATAGAAGCATTACTTTAAATGAAGTTACCTTTTCTCGCTTTTATTTCAAAGATAGAACCCTCTAAAATTGATGAAGCCCTTTCGACAATGATTGGGTGATAGCAATGCAAGAGGAGTTACATCAATTTGATAGGAATCAAGTTTGGGACTTGGTACCTAGGCCTAAAGACCATCCGGTCATTGGCACCAAATGGGTATTCAAGAACAAACGGGATGAGTCTGCAATTATTGTCAGAAATAAGGCAAGACTAGTTGCAAAAGGCTATAATCAAGAAGAAGGAATTGATTATGAAGAAACTTATGCTCCAGTAGCAAGATTGGAGGCCATAAGAGTTCTTCTAGCCTTTGCTTGTGTCAAAGGATTTAAACTTTTTCAAATGGATGTTAAAAGTGCTTTTCTAAATGGTTTTATTCAGAGGAAGTCTATGTAGAACAACCTCCGGTTTTCAAAATGAACATCATCCCGATCATGTTTATCGCCTCAAGAAAGCTCTTTATGGACTTAAGCAAGCTCCTAGAGCTTGGTATGAGCGATTAAGCAAATTCCTTCTTGATCAAGGATTTGTTAGAGGAAAAGCAGATACAACATTGTTTATCAAAAGTAATAAAATTGGAGAAATTTTAGTTGTACAAATTTATGTTGATGACATTATATTTGGTGCTTCTAACGATGCCTTGTGTGAAGAATTTGCAAAGAATATGCAGGAGAATTTGAGATGTCCATGATGGGAGAACTCAATTATTTTCTTGGTCTTCAAATCAAGCAAAGATCAAATGGGATCTTTATTTCTCGGACCAAGTACCTAAATGACTTGCTTTGAAGAAGTTTGGAATGGACCAATGCAATGGTGCCGACACTCCAATGAGTTCAACCACTTCTTTGGATGCTGATGAGAAGGGCACCGATTTCAACATCACAAGATATAGAGGAATGATTGGATCATTACTCTATCTCACTGCAAGTCGCCCAGACATCCAATTCAGTGTTGGAATGTGTGCAAGGTTTCAGTCTTCTCCTAAGGAGTCGCATGCTGAAAATGTGAAGAGAATCTTCAGATACCTTGCTGACACGAAGACTCTTGGACTCGGTTTCCCAAAGGTCAACTTTGAACATTTGGTAGCATATTCAGATTCAGACCATGCTGGATATAAGACGGATAGAAAGAGTACAAGTGGCCAATGTCAATTCCTTGGTGGCTCACTTGTGTCTTGGTTCAGCAAGAAGCAAACGACCGTCTCAATATCTTCAACTGAAGCTGAATACATTGCTGCCTCAAGTTGCTGTGCTCAAGTCTTATGGCTCAAGCAAGCAGCTCTCGGACTTGGGAATCAATCGAAGGAGATCCCATTTTGTGTGACAACACGAGCACAATAAGCTTGGCCAAGAATCCAGTTCAACACACAAGAACCAAGCATATTGATGTGAGGCATCACTTCATAAGGGATCATGTTCGAACAAAGATGTCAAAGTGATGTTCATTCCAACACATCTTCAACTTGCCGACATCTTCACAAAGCCATTAGCAAAGGAGCAATTTAATTTTATAAGAAGAGAATTGGGAATGGTAAATCCCAATGAATTGTAAGTAATTCTTTCCATCTTAATGTTAGTTATGGTTTTGATGAATATTTGATACTAACTTAAGCTTCGGAGTACATAGCAATGTTTTATGCAGGATATTCGAACCCTTAAGTTTGTTGTCAAAGGACGCAAACTCGAGTTTTGTTTCAAAACTCGAGTTTTATCGGGGTCCAATCGAGAATGAGTTGCTGAGCAAAATGGAAACTCGAGTCGATTAATGAGTAACTCGAGTTTCGGAGAGACAGAAAGCAAGCTCTGAGTTTTCACGAATTGGAAACTCGAGTCATCAAATGAGAACTCGAGTTTCGGGCAGACAGAGACTCTCATCTTAAATCGCTATGGCTCACACTAAATCTGCCCAAAAAGATGCTGATTATGAAGCTTCTACCGTATCACCTTCACCACCCCCTCTCACTCGACCTCAGAGGTAAAACACTTCCCAAATCGATACCACTATGGAGTCGATAAACAAATCCCCGGAATACCGTCAACACAAACATCTTCGCGTCAATCTAAAGGTGTTTCGATTCAAGAACCATCCCAGACCAGATCCAAACGTACTTCTGAACCAGTTCACAAAGATCCAAAGGGCAAGCAGCCAGAAGTTGTACCACCTCAGCCTCGCAAAAAGCTTCGAACTCAGAGAGGAGAAGGACTCTCCAAGGGAACTTCCAATCCTCCTCAGGACCCTCAGGATCCTACAACAATTCCAAATGCTCTCTCGAGATTTATCTCCATAACTCGCACCTCCGGGTTTCATCACGAAAGTCATATCCTTATTGGTGTAATAGCTAAAAATTCCAAGAAACATATTCGAACAAATCTTTTTGTCCCATAGTTTCGTTGACTTAGACAAGCTTAGAGAAACTTGTCATATAAATCTTTCCCCTGGCTCAAACCCTATGAATCCTTCTTATCTATATCTCGCCCAATATAGTAATTATGTCACCGAGATGTTCTACTTTAATATGGAATGGGACAATTTAGAAGATGAGGATCATATCTTAGTAGAAGAAAGAGTTTTCACTTATGTTAGGGGTGTCAAAATTACTCTATCTGCAACCATCCTAAATTCCATTCTTCAAATCTCCAATCCTCCTCCTCCTCCCACAGTTACATATTCCAATAAAGAAATTTTCGAAATTCTTCGGCCAAATGAACCTATTCCTGCCGATCAATTAGTCACTCTCTCTTTCACTCCTATGTCTATGCCTCCTGTTCATCGTGTCCTATGGTACATTTACTCTAGGAACATGATTCAAAAGGGTGGAAACTTCACTCACTTTGCCAACAAAGATTATTCCAAGTTTGCTACCCTGGTGAACAAAGTTCCTATCAATCTAGGCCACTAGCTCTTCCAGAGATGGTCAATTTCAGATTCTCCTCTAGAAAGGCTTCATATATTCCCTTTCCCTCTCTTATATCTGTAATTCTCTTTTACCACAAAATATGGTATGTGGGTGCACCTGATTCTATGAAATCCCCCACGGTATTTGGAAAAGCTCAGATTAATTTGATGAGACTTACATTTGAAGCTGAAGGATCAGGTGAATCTCGGGCCCCTCCTCGATCCAGAACTCAGGAAGCTCAGTCTGCCCCTCCGCCATCATCTTTTCCTTCGGATTTTGATGCTCAGGTTCAAGCAATTGTAGACAAAGCTGTTGCAGATATGACTACCGGCATCACAGATGAAGTCAACCGATTGTGCACTGTGATGATGCAAAGCATTTCAGCAATGATTGCTACTCAAGATGCCATGAAGATCGAGCTATCCAATATGAAGAATCACTTGATCGACCACGATGCTTCATTGGCTACCTTACTGGTATCTCAGGAGCACATGAACAATCGCTTGACTGCCTTTTTCAACAAGTCTAACATGGGTTCTGCTTCTGGATTTGGGACTCCTACTGACATGCCACCTGAATCCTTTTCCCCTCCTCTTTCACCTTCTTTTGCCTTCACCACTCCAATAGCACCTTCTTCTGACCCTGTCTCTTCCCCAACCACTGAGATTCTCCGTACCCCACTTGCCTCTCCCATCCCAACCCCATCCCCTGCAACCACTGTCAAAATCTCTACCCCTTCCTCTGAACCTTCGATCTCAGCTCCATCCTCTTTTGTTGATGACAAAGGGGGAGAAGAACCAGAGAAAGAAGATTTACCAAAGGAGCAAGCTTGAGTTAGAGGAAGAAGAGTTTAGATTTTCTGTTGTTTATTGGTTTGTGCTTTTGCTTTGTATTTCTGTAATCTTGCATTTCTGGTTTTTGTATGTTACTGTTATATTTTGTTGAATGAAATGCAATAATTCAATTATGAATCGCTTCTGCTATATCTCTGTGTTAAATTTATTCAAATACAGAACTATCATGACATGCTTCAAAACAACTTGTGAAATTTTTTTCCTTAAAATTCAAAATCTTTAAAATGAAGGATCTCTGGTTTACAAGTGTTGTCATCATCAAAAAGGGGGAGAATGTTAGTTCTCAATTGGTTTTGATGATAACGGACAATTGTAAACACAGAAGAAGTTTGTCTTTGTAAGTTGAAAAACTTACTGTCTAAGGCAAACTCGAGTTTCAGTTTGGAAACTCGAGTTTTGGCCTGACAGAGAAATGCTCAAATTTTTGTAAAGAAAGACAAACTCGAGTTTGGGATTGAAAACTCGAGTTTTGGTCATACAGAGAGCATTCGAGTTTTTCACAGACAAGGCAAACTCGAGTTTGATTTTGAAAACTCGAGTTTTGACAAGACAGAGAGCAACCAAGTTTTTCAAAGAAACCAAAACTCCAGTTTCCATTTGGAAACTCGAGTTTAGGTTATACAGAGAGTTCTCTAAGTTTTCAACATTTTCTCGGAAACTCGAGTTTTGTTTTGAAAACTCGAGTTTGTTTGAAAACTCGAGTTTACCTCATCCGAGAACAATGCTCGTCTCGACCTTGTGAAAACTTCCATGATTGAATCGACCAAAGTTTTCAACGTTTTCTCATAAAGAGAAAACTCGAGTTTCCGTTTTGAAACTCGAGTTTCGTCACTAAAGAGAAGTTTCCAAAGTTTTCAACCAATGTGAAAACTCGAGTTATGTTTTGGAAACTCGAGTTTTGGCCAGGCAGAGAGCTCTGCCAATTTTGAGCCTTTGAAAACTCGAGTTATGTTTTGGAAACTCCAGTTTTAAGCTTTTGGACTAAAACATGATTTTTCATTCAAGAGTCCAAAACTCGAGTTAGTCATTAATTGACTCGAGTTTTGCACTATTCACCAACATGTCCAAAATGCCAAATCGCGATGTTTGTCTCTCAAAGAGAAAACTCGAGTTTAGTTTGAAAACTCGAGTTTCGGTCTTTTGTTAAAAGTTCTTCGAAACATGAAAACTCGAGTTTCAAGAACCAACTCGAGTTTCCATCGCAAAATTTGAATTTCGATTTGAACGATTTCATGAAATGTTTCGTTTGATCTCAATATTCTTTACCATTACTCATAACTATTCTTAACTATGTTTAATCAGTTTGTTAGTGAGTTTCAGATGGTTAAAGACAAGATTAAATGGAGATTAAGCAAAAGCATAAAGCATGTCAAGACATTAAATGCAAAAGTGCGAAACTTGCATGCTTTTGGGAAAACATTCTCCACACGTTTTGGAGAAGTTAATGCTTGCCTTCTACATTCAGCAAACTGCTCTTCCAACGGATTAATAATCAGAGAGTCAACTCTGAATTTCTGCAAAGCTGAATTAATCAAAGAGTAGAGAGAGAAGAAGACCAAAACCTTCACTAATCCTCTTCTAATCACTCCAACGGTTATCTGAGGGATTACAACGGTCAATTAATGATCTCTACCTATAAATAGAGATGCATTCAAGTCTTCTCAACAACCAACCTGTGCAAGAACGAAAATCATTAAAGTTTCATTTACTCTTTGAGTTTTCTTGTAAAAGTATCTGTTGATACATTTATTCTTCATTTATTATCATATATACGCTTAGAGAGAGTTTTTCTTGATTATAGATCATTCTTGTAAAGTTATCTCAAGTCAGGGGACTTGGAGATTGGGTTCATTGATTACAACTTGTAAGGGGGAGTAAGTTCTAGAGAGAGAATTACTCTTGAGTGCAGAGTGTGTAATCAATCTTGATAGTGAGAAATCCCAGAGAGTCCGGGTACCGGACGTAGGTCAAGTTGTTGGACCGAACCAAGATAAATTCTTGTGTCTTGCTTCTTCTCCTTATACTCTGTTTACTTTCATTTTCTATCCTAAAACAGAGCCTATCGAAAAGATTTTGAGAATCCCCAATTCACCCCCTCTTGGTGATTCAAGCTCCACTTTCAATAAAGATCAGCGACTCATTATGTAGGAATCCATGATGATCTCAGGTCAACGGGCGTTGTGACGCGGTTATACATGAGAAAAGTTTATGACTTAATTGATGCAGCTTTCTCATAGTGCCTATGACTTTGACTCATATCTCCATACTCATCAAAGTCATATTGGTCTTATTTCATCTTTGCTCCCGCGGAGATGATTGACTTGGGACATTTAGGATAATCTATAAGATATTTCCAAGGATCAGTTATCACTATAAACATGCAAATGAAATGATAACTAAAGGAGAATACTTTAAATAACATAAATGTCTAAAGTAAACTGACTTGCCTCTAGGGTATAATTTCCAACACAGTACAGCCCCAGACCTATCAACCCGTAGATCCGCCAATCAAGGCCAACCCTGGACCTCTCCTCAACACTAGGAACCACATAGTTAGGGACTCGAACCCCAACATGCTTTGTATGAATTTTGGCAAAAATATACAAACATTATGGCAAAACAAACATACATCAAAACATATAAAAGTACTTGAGTAAAGCAGTTACTACCTGGTGGGGTATGTACTGTCTAAAAATTTTAATGTGCATATTTGCTTCACAAGGTATGTCTTAGTCCTAAATAACACCAAAATACCTTATTTTTTGTATTGACGAAAATAACCTTACATTATATCTCAAAACCGAGCCTTTTATTAATTTCAAACATTTGTACGAAATCAATGCCATATGAACCATTAAGATGTCTATTTGTCAGGAAAATTATTTCAAGAATCCAAAAGTACTCATATTTTGGCGTGTAGCTCAATTTCTTCCCTCTGGTCAGAATTACCTTGTTGCTTTCTGAGCAAATATTACCAATTTATTTGTTCTAGTAGAAAACTCCAAAAGACAAATAATTATACATCAAGCCGAACCTCTGGAAGTTTACTTTATGCCTATAAAATTTTAGATCAAATCAAGTTCGTTTACGACTTCAAAAACGTGGTTGAAGCTTCGCTGCCTAGAATTTCCAGAAACTGGCAGCAAGCTTCAGCTTAGAATTTTCAGTGATTTTGAGTTTGGAAACTTAAACCATAACCTAATCCCATGAAAAATCACGTTTTATACTCATTAGAACCCTTAAAATCACCAAAATCAAGTCACAACGCCAAGCCCTAACACCATGGACGAAATCTCAACTTTGAACTTCAAAGAGTTGAGTTTTTGGTGTTTTCCTGAATCAGAGGTTTGGCTTGGTGAGTTAGGTGTTTTGGCTCTTGATCTAAGTGTTTGGAGCTTGCTGGACTCTCCCTCTTGTCTCTTCAGATCACGCTTCTTAGGGAGCAAAAATGAAGAATTGTAGCCTTTTAATAATGATTAAAAGGAATCCAGGCAGTCTGAATTAACTGGAGTAGATTCCTGTCCAATAATTAGTAAATTTGATCTTGAAAACAAAAGGAAATCACCAAGAGGGGGGTGAATTGGGGATTTTAAAAACTTTTTAAAATAACTTTGCACCTAAGCTGAAGCTGAACGTAAAGAGATAGGGAAGAAGAGCTTGACACGTAAAAGTTTATCCTGGTTCGGTCCAAACTCTTGACCTACGTCCAGTCCCTGACTCTCTGGGTTTTTCTACTATCACTCAAATCAGATACACACTCTGTACTCAAGGATTATCCTCTCTAGGATACACTCCCCTTACAAGTTGTAATCAAATCCCAATCTCCAAGTCCCTTGACTTGAGATTATTACAATGGATGAATAGTTTGTATAACAGCTCTCTCACAGAGAAGATATTGATAAACACTGAGGCTCTTTGTATATCAAATACAATACAGAAAGAAAACTGAATGTATATGTGACTCTTGAGCTTGCTTTTCGTTTCTGCTTAATTTGTCGTCTTTTTCGAAGTTTGTAATCTGCTCCTTATATAGTGGTGAATTGCTATGTGACCGTTACTTCTCAATTCTGCATGTTCTTCATTTGAAATTAAGCTTGATGATGATTATAGCCGTTGGGTTCTGATTTTCGGCTGATTGAATTCCAGACGCGTGAAATCCTTCTTCATTCTGATTCGTCGCGTGAATTCAATGTCTTGTTTGATCCAACTAATACCTGAAACATTCTGAATTTAGAGTGGTTAAATATACATATGAATTCTCTAAATGAATGTAATTAATCCGCATAAAAATGGTAAGTTTGTAGTTCAAACTAATCAGGATGAAACCAGTAACGATCATATTTGTTGTTGCTTTAAACTCGAGTTCGCCAAGTCAGGCTCGAGTTCGTAAGGCACTTTGAGTATCTGGTTTATCTTCTGTGAGGAGCAAACTTTGGAGTTTTGATGTAAACTCTGGAGTTTGTAAATTGTCTCAACATGTAAACTCGAGTTCACAAAGGTAGGCTCGAGTTCGAATCATCACTGAGCTTTTTATCGTGCGAGCACCTGAGATAATATTTCACAAACCAAAGTGCAGCTCGAGTCCATTAGTGATTAGGCTCGAGTTTAACACTATTCATGCCTAAGAGATTTGGTCATTCGAAAGTGTGAACTGGAGCATGAATACAAACTCTGGAGTTTGTACACTTGCTTTACTCTCTTTCAATGAAGGGCTCGAGTTCATAATCTCAGGCTCGAGATCGATTTCTTTATTCCATGGCTTATTGGAGTGAACTGGAGGTTTGAACATATACTGAGTTTTTAAATGAGTGAGAACTTGGGAGCTCTTGCCAAGGAAAACTCGAGCTTGCACACAGGCTCGAGTTTACCTGTTTTGTAAACTCTTCTTCGTTTGTCAAACCATAGAGTAAACTCTATAAAAGTGTTAGGCTCGAGTCCATATACTTGGGCTCGAGTGTTCATCAATTTACAGCCATAGGAATAAGCAAACTCTACACAAAAATATAAACTCTGAAGTTTAAAGAGATGGTTTTCAATTGGAAAATGTTCCCGCCAGAGGCAAACTCGAGCTTGTTTATACAGGCTCGAGTTTACTTATTTGTAAACTTTTTATTACTATACCATGGGAGTTTAGGCTCGAGTTTATTTATTCAGAGTCGAGTTTGTCATGCTTTGCCAAATAGCCCGATGTGCTCTCTGTTTGCAGCAAACTCGAGCTTGCCTAGTTAGGCTCGAGTTTTGCGATGACAGAATGTTTTTGACTCTTTTGTCTTATTAAAACATTCATACTTGTTTACAATTGTTATTAATCATCAAAACACATAGAGAACTAACAGATCTGGCATTTTGACTTATCCTTCAAGAAAAACCAGAGTATTATAGATGGATTAGGTGGCGCATCCCTAGCCATTTGAATCAGATTTTATCTTTTCAATTGGTGAAAATTACCTACTTTGGCTCGAAGTTTATGTAAAATACTAGTTTTGGCCTGGGTCACCTTGACTTTTCTTTCTTTTTCTCCAAGTCAATTTTTAATGATTAAGGGGGGTAGGTGGCACCGTATGGGACCTACCAAATCTTCTACCTTGCTTTTTATCTGTCTTTTCCACTTTACCCAATCCGGTCTTTATCCACCCATCCTTGTTGGGCCTCGCTAGTTAAAAGGGTGCTTCCTTTTGCACTTTTCTTCAACTTTTCATATTTTTTCCCCTGGTTGACCATACATATGTTGCGCCATATTACCTTCCTATGTGACCCCACATTTTTTTCATTTAATCCAAAATAAAGTCTCTAATTGGTGCTTATCAATCCCCTTTTTACCGATCAACATCCTATGGGACCCGTATTTTATGTTTAGGCCCGAGTATGGATAAAATCATCTGTATTGTCCTTCTCTCTCCTAGGTGGACGAAATTAATAACTTAAAGGATAAGGATTTGACTATTTTTCCCATACTTTTCCCCTTTTACCCCTATAATGACGTGTGTCCCAATATAATCATTACACTAACTTTTTCTATTTGACATATGACTTTTCAGTGTCTCTTTCTCTTCCCTGACCATGGATGGCGCATGGACACTGACTAGGGGTAGTAATTTGTGTTCAATAAATATCCCCGGGCCCCACCTCATTGTATCCGCTTATATTTCACCGGTATTTTGTCCTAGGCCCACTCTTTCTCAAATCTAGGCACCATTATGCTCTCTTTTTCCTTGTCTGCACTAGGCGACATTTTGGACCTTTTTAGGGTCTACCATCCTGTCTCGCATTATTCAGGCAGTCTTTTAATAATTATTATTCAAATAAAATATTATTGAAAATAATAATAATTCAAATTAACAGTCAAGACTTCTCATTAATTCGTCAGTGCTTACAATCACATTGTTTACAACAGTGGGGGTATTACAGCCTTCATGTCCAATACAACTTTGTATTTATCCGGATTGGCTTCAATACCTCTATTTGTTAATAGAAATCCCAAGAACTTCCCAGTCGGGACTCCAAAAGCGCACTTAGCCGGATTCAAATAGATTCGATAGGCTCTCAACTTGTCAAACGTCTATTGTAGATCTCGAACATGACTTGTGGGGTCAATCAATTTGATGATCATACCATCAATATACACTTCTATGTTCTTTCTGAGATGGTATTCGAATACTCTATTCATGATCCTTTGTTAGGTAGCCCCCGCATTCTTCAACCCGAAGGGCATCACATTATAGCAGTAGTTAGCCTTCTCAGTTATGAAAGTCATCTTCTCTTGGTCTTCTGGGTACATGGCTATTTGATTGTATCCAGAATATGCATCCATGAAGGATAGCAATTGGAAGCCAGACGAGTTGTCAACCAACTGATTGATACTGGGCATCAGATACGCGTCCTTAGGACACACTTTATTCAGATCAGTGTAGTCCATACAGACTCTCCATTTCCCACTTGGTTTCTTTACCATAACCACGTTGGATAACCAAGTGGTATATTGTACTTCTCGAATGAATCCGACATTTAGCAATTCTTTAACATGTTCTTCCAAAACCTATCTCCTATCTCCTTTCTAGGCCGAGCTTCCTTTCCTTCTATGCCACCGGAGATGATCCTAGATGAATTGCCAATTTATGACAACAAAACTTTGGATCAATGCCAGGTATTTCCCACGACTTCCAGGCAAACACATCCAGGTTCTTCTTTAGAAACTCTTCCAACTCGGTTCAAACTTTGAGGTCCAACCCTTTGTCCACTTTTGTGACTTACCTTGGCTCATTACCCAATGCGAGATCCTCTAGCTCTCTATCCGGCTCTGGCCTCTGGATCTCAACGTCTTCTTGCATATCTAGCTGAACCATATTTACTGGTTTGCTTTGTTGCGTTGCTTTTCCCCTGCTCGTACTCCTTTCTCCTCTTCAGATCCAGGGCAGAGAGGAAGGCCCGCCTTCACCTTCTTTGACCGTCGCAAAGTAACATTGCCGGGATTCTTTTTGATCTCCTCTAATAGTAACGACTTCATTCTTATTACTCACCATCTTCAACTTCTGATGCTTGGTAGACACCAACATATCCCAGTTGTTAATAGTTGGCCTTCCCAAAATTATGTTGTACGTGGATGGGAAGTCGGCAATGATGAACCTTACCCGTTTTGACTTGAAGGCTTCCTTCGTTCCCAATGTTAATCTGATATCGATATACCCATTAGGACGAGTGTCTTCTTTGTTAAAACCTATGAGGGTTGTTTTGTAAGGTTTTGAATCCTCTTGATCGAGGTTCATCCTTCTGAAAGCATCCCAGAGGATAATGTCTACAGAGCTTCCAACATCTATGAGGATATTCTTAACCCGACAATTCATCAGGGTGCCCGTGATCACCAAACTGTCTTCATGAGCCAGACTACGTCCTTCAAATCTTCCTTAGTAAAGCATAGTAAAGGAGGGTCCGGCTTGCTAGGATCTTCTTTCAACTTCATCTGGTTCGTAGTGTGTCCCAATTCGTCATGAAATTCACAGAATCAGGATTGATCTACGACTACCTTGTTGTGAAGTGGTCGAGGTCGGTCAACTTTTTTCATCTCGGTTAATGCTACCTCCCTCCAAACTTGAGATCGTGAAACGTTTAAAGGGGTGTACTTCTCATACTTTCCTTCATACTTCCCACCACGAGACTTATTGTCCGAGTTCCTTCCACGAAAATCTTGTCTTTGACTTCCAGGCTGTTCCTTTCCTTTCAGAGGGGGACTCTTCCTCCTCTCCTTTCTCGCGCATTGGCGATCTCCATTTGTTCCAACTCTAGATATTTCTTTAACCGAGTTCTGAACTCCATCAGGGTCTTGACGGGAGTTTTGTAAATTAAGTGCACATGCACATTTTCCTGCAATCCATGCACTTGTAGAGCGACATCTTTGAAATGATCCAAATACTTCTGGAGTGTTTCCCATGGTTTCTGCTTGACCTTACCGAGAGTGAACTCAGACTTCGGTTGTTTTTGGCTTGTTGCAAAATTCAGTAAGAACTTATCTCCCAGATCTTCAAAATTCTTGCCAGCAAAGTATGAAACCATGCTTGCACGGCTCCTCGTAATGTTGCAGCAAATAACCGAGAAATGATGGGCTCATCAAATCCCCTCACAAACATGTATATATTAGTTCTCTAATTGGTTTTGATGATAACGGACAATTGTAAACACAAGAGAAGTTTGTCTTTGTAAGTTGAAAACTTACTGTCAAAGGCAAACTCGAGTTTTGGCTGAAAACTCGAGTTTCGGTCTGACAGTAAAATGCTCAAGTTTTTACAAAGAAAGACAAACTCGAGTTTTGTTTGAAAACTCGAGTTTTGGCCATACATAGAGCATTCAAGATTTTCACTAAGAAAAGCAAACTCGAGTTTCGGTTGAAAACTCGAGTTTTGACAAGACAGAGAGCAATCAAGTTTTCAATAAAACCACAACTCCAGTTTCCATGGGAAACTCGAGTTTAGGCTCTTCTGAGTATTCTCTAAGATTTTCAAGAATTCATGAAAACTCGAGTTCAGTATTAAAACTCGAGTTTCCATCATCTAAGAACAATACTCATCTCTGATCTTGCAAAAACTTATGTATGAAAAATAACTAAGAGTCTCAACGTTTTCTCATAGAAAGAGAAAACTCGAGTTTCGGTAGAAAACTCGAGTTTTTACAAGGCAGAGAGCACTGCCAATTTAGAATGTTTTGAAAACTCAAGTTTTGTTTTTAAACTCCAGTTTTTAGAGATTTTGGACTAAAACATGATTTCTCGATAAAAGTCCAAAACTCGAGTTTGTCACTTAATGACTCGAGTTTTGCATTGTTCAAAAGACTTGTCCAAAATGCCAAATCACGATACTCGACACTGAGTTGAGTAAACTCGAGTTTTCATTGATAACTCGAGGTTTCGGTCTTTGACAGAAAGAACGCTGGAGCATGAAAACTCGAGTTTTGATGAACTAACTCGAGTTTCCATCGCGATGTTTGAATTTCGAAATGAATAATTTTGCGAAACTTTCATGTTTGATCTCAATACCTTATATCATCATACATTACTACTCCTAACTATGTTTAAACAGTTTGTTAGTGAGTTTCAGATGATTTAGACAGGATTAAATGAAGATTTGAGCAAAAGCAAAAAGCAAGTCAGAACATTAATGCAAAACTCAAAAAAGATGCATTTTTCTGGTTAATCCGCCTGCACACGTTTGGAACAACAGAAAGGATGTTTTCTACTTCCAGCATTAACTACTCCAACGGATTAATTTGCAGAGAGTCAACTCTGAACATCTATACAGCCGGATTAAGTGAAGATTAGAGAGAGAAGAAGACCCAAGCTTAATGTAATCAGCTCCCAACACCTCCAACGGTTATAATTGGGATTACAACGGTCAATTAATGATCTCTACCTATAAATAGAGATGCATTCAATTCCTCTCAACAACCAATCCAACAGAACGAAAATCATCCAAGAGTCATTTATTTCTTGAGTTTTTCTCTAGTAAAGTATCTTCTGATACATTCATACTTCAGTGTTTATCTTATCTACTCTAAAAGAGAGTTCATTGATTGTAAATCATTTATTGTGAGTTATCTCAAGTCAAGGGGACTTGAGATTGGGTTATTGATTACAACTTGTAAGGGGAGTAAGTTCTAGAGAGAGAATTACTCTTGAGTGCAGTGTGTAATCAAGTGATATAGTGAAATCCTCAGGAGTTCTGGGAATTTGGATGTAGGTCAAGTTGTTGGACCGAACCAGGATAAATTCTTGTGTCTTGCTTCTCTTCTCTAAACTCTTTTTTTACCTTCATTTCCTATCCGATAAAAGAGCATACCGAAAAGTTTTTAAGAATCCCCAATTCACCCCCTCTTGGTGATTCAAGCTCCATTTACATTTGGTATCGAGCTGGGTTTTCTCATAAGAGCTTAACATCTCGAGAAGGATCACCATGAACGGAATGCTCGGATGGAGCTTCGATCAATAGCCTCCGTGCTTCAAAGGAGAACATTACTCCTTCGGAAGGTCAAATTCAAAGTCTTCGTAATGGCGCGAATATGGTCTTTGGAGAGTATTCGAAAGAGGCAACTATGAGCCATCCTCGACCCAAGATGGCGTCCGGTTCCCAAGCTTGAAGAAGAGTACGATGAGAATGATCGACGAAATGTCACTCTCAATAATAAAGCCGTTCTCATGCTGCAAAGTGCTCTTAGTCGTGCAAGAGTATTTCCGCATCTGTAATCTACCGTCTGCAAAGCTATGTGGGATGCTCTGAGATAGCCCATGAAGGAACAACTGGAGTCAAGGAGAATAGAGTTAACACTCTAATGACGGAGTATGATCTCCTTCGAATGAAGACTGGTGAATCCATCATTGACTTCCAACTGAGATTCACTCATCTTATCAATCAACTTGCTGCATTGGGCAAAACATACGAGCAACCTGCTCAAGTAAGAAAAATCTTGAATATTCTTAGCAAAGAATGGGAAGCTAAAGTGACAGCCATTGAAGAAGCTCGTGGCGAATCGATGAGCTCGGTGGGCGCATTATTTGGCGGTCTTTCTCGTATGAAGGCAAACTCAAGTTCAAAAGGGACTTGAGGAAACGAGTAGCAAAAACAAAGGCGTTGCACTCAAGGCTACAAATGAAGCTAAGCAATCCGATGACGAAGAAGAAGAAGGAGATGACGAAGATGGAGAGCCGGGCATGATGGTCCGAAGATTCAAGAGATTTTACAAGAAGGACCAAGGATATAAGAGATTCAACAAGGGCAGCTCCAAAGATGGAGGCAAAGAAGCCAATCATCTGCTATGAATGCGAGAAGCCCGCCACATCAAGTCGAATGCCCCCTACTGAAGAACAAGGACAAAGGCAAGAAGAAATTCAACAAATTCAAAAGAAAGCCTATGTCTCAAAGAATATGGGGAGATAGCTCATCCGATGAAGATGAAGGTGATGAAGAGGAAGAAAAAGCAAATATCTTCTTAGGTTGTGAAGTAGAAGAGCAACACGAAAAGAACAATGAGGTATATGATTCTAAACCATCATATGATTAATTATTTACTGAATATACCATTGTTCAATCAAAATTTGAAAAACTTGCTGAGAAATATATTGCTTTGAAAAAGAAGAACATTACTCTTGAATGCAAGTAAGTAAAAGCTTTCCTCTCCCGAAAATCTCATCTCGTGATGATTGTGTCATTTTTAAAGAAAAGAATTCATATCTCACTAAAACTCTTGAAAAGTTTACAAAAGGCAGTGAGATGCTTAACGTGATTTTAAAAGCACAAAGATTTACAAATGATCGTTCAGGGATAGGCTACAATCCCATATTTGATAGAAAGAAAGGAAAGAAGAAGAGTGGTGAAAGATCTTATTTAAACTCTTTTCGAAAAACCAAATTCACGTCAATCAAGCAAGAGGATGGTGGAAAAGTAATCTTTGGTTGAAATCAATCTGGAAAGATTGCTGGAATTGGTGAAGTTGGAAACAACGATGGACCTCAAATCAAAGATGTTTACTTTGTTGAAGGACTTTGCCACAATCTCCTCAGTGTAAGTCAAAGCACCGATAAAGGTAACATAGTTATCTTTGATTCTGAGGAATGCTTGATTGTGAGAAAAGATATTCTTTCATTAGACAATATAAAAACAAAAGCTATCTTTAGAGCTCCTAGAGAAGGTAACTGCTATACTCTTAATCTCTCTAGAGATGGCTCTACATTTGAAAAATGTTTTGTAAGCAATTTGGATGATAGTTGGTTATGGCATAAGCGCTTAGCACATGTCAATATGATCTAACTTGACAAATCACTCAAAAAGGATTTAGTCATTGGTGTTCCTAAACTTCGTTTTAAAAATGACATGATTTGCGATGCATGCCAAAAAGGAAAACAAACTAAATCCTCCTTTAAATCCAAAAATGAAATTTCAACTAATAGACCTCTTCAATTGCTTCACATGGATTTAGTTGGACCAGCTAGAGTAAGAAGCCTAGGTGGCAATCTTTACACATTGGTTATAGTTGATGATTTCTCTAGATTTGCATGGACTATTTTTCTGTCATCAAAAGATGAAACCTTTGATCAGTTTGTCGCTTTTGCCAAGAAGGTCCAAAACGAGAAAGGTTTTATGATTTCGGTATTCGCACCGATCATGGTGGAGAATTCGAGAACCATGCATTTGCCGAGCTTCTGTGACAACATGGGGATTGATCACAACTTCTCAGCTCCAAGGACTCCACAACAAAACGGTGTTGTAGAAAGGAAAAATCGAGTCCTCACCGAGATGGCCAGAGCAATGCTGAATGAGAATAACACTTCCCAAGTGTTCTGGGCTGATGCAATGAGTACAGCATGCTATATCTCGAATCAGTCGTATCTCCGAAAGAAGCTGAACAAAACTCCATACGAACTATACAAAGGAAGAAAACCGAACTTGAGTCATCTGCATGTGTTTGGTTGTAAGTGCTTCATCCACAACAATGGTAAGGACAATTTGGGCAAATTTGATGCCAATGCAGATGAAGGTATATTCTTAGGATATTCTAATAGGAGTAAAGCATATAGAGTTTTTAATATACGTACTCGTATTGTGGAAGAGTCTATACATGTTGCTTCTCGCGAATCCAAACCGATAAATCTAGAGATGATGATGATGATGAGGAAAATATTTTGAAAAATCAATTCTTTTCAAAACCACTCCTGCTTCAATTGAAAATCCAGAAAATGTTTTTGAAGTTGATCCTCAAAACAATTTAGAAAATCCTGATCAAACACAACCTAGAGCTTGGAGATTTATTAGAAACCATCCTTTAGACCAAGTCATAGGTGATGTTAATCAAGGAGTGAGAACTAGAAGCATCCGGTCATTGGCACCAAATGGGTATTCAAGAACAAACGAGATGAGTCTGCAATTATAGTTCGAAATAAGGCTAGACTTGTTACCAAAGGCTATAATCAGGAAGAAGGAATTGATTATGAGGAGACGTATGCTCCAATGGCCAGATTAGAAGCAATACGTGTACTCTTAGCCTTTGCTTGCATCAAGGACATCAAACTCTATCAAATGGATGTTAAAAGCGCATTTTTAAATGGTTTTATACAAGAGGAAGTCTATGTAGAACAACCTCTCCGGTTTCGAAAATGAGCATCATCCTGATCATGTTTATCGTCTCAAAAAGGCATTATATGGTCTTAAACAAGCTCCAAGAGCTTGGTATGAACGTCTTAGCAAATTCCTTCTAGAACAAGAATTCATTAGAGGAAAGGCTGATACGACTCTTTTCATTAAAACTAATAAACTTAATGAGATTCTTGTCGTATGAGATATATGTGGATGATATTATTTTTGGTTCTACTAATGAATCTCTTTGTGAAGAATTTTCTAAGAAGATGCAGAGTGAATTCGAAATGTCAATGATGGGAGAGTTGAAATATTTTCTCGGCTTGCAAGTCCAACAACGGAAGGACGAAATCTTTATTTCACAAACAAAGTATCTCCGGGATTTGCTCAAAAAGTTTGGCCTAATCAGTCTTGCGAAAAATCCAGTTCAACACACGAGAACAAAGCACATTGACGTAAGACATCACTTCATCAGAGATCATGTGCAAAAGAAAGATATAAAAGTGTTGTTCATTCCCACACATCTTCAACTTTGCCGATATCTTCACCAAGCCATTGGCTAAAGAACAATTTAATTTCATAAGAAGAGAATTGGGAATGGTAAATCCCAATGAATTGTGAGTAATTCTTCTTATCTTAATGTTAGTTTTGGTTTTGATGAATATTTGATACTAACTTAAGCTTCGGAGTACATAGCTTTGTCTTTTGCAGGACATTTGAAAAACCTGAAGTTTGCTGTCAAAGGACGCAAACTCGAGTTTTGTTTCAAAACTCGAGTTTTGTCGGGGCACTATCGGGGATGAGTTGCTGAACAAACATGCAAACTCGAGTCGTTACGTAACAACTCGAGTTTAGGAAAGACAGAAAGCAAGCTCTGAGCTTTCACAAATTGGAAACTCGAGTCATCAAATGAGAACTCGAGTTTCGGACGTACAGAGACACACACTGTTGGAACATCAACAAAACTCTCGAGTCAGTAAGTAGAAACTCGAGTTTTGGTCGCGGAATTTTAAAAGTTCACTTTACACTTTTGAATCCAGGTTAGTCATTTTTCGCGCTCTATTTAAGCTTAACTGTTCAGTGTTCATCTTAACTCGCCCTAAAACTCCAGTTTGCCCTAAATTTTTCCTCTGCCCTCTTCAACTTCTTCGATCTTCCTCTAACCCTAATCTCTTTCTAATCTCCACATCGATCATGTCTTCTAGTCCTAACCCCCACGATATCATTAATCTAGACTCAGAATCCGAACCTGAAGACCAAGCCCTAGCTAATCTACCTGTTGCTCAACCTCGGGTAAATACTTATTCTGGAGAATCATCAAATTCTCAGAGAACCTCTGCGAGCCTATTCCGAGCTATATCTAGATTTGATTAAGAACATTCACTGACTCAAGCTCAAGCCCGAGCCTCTCCTCAAGTATTATCCAGGTCTAGTGATCTCATAAATTCATCTGCTCTTTATGAAATCTACAATCACCATACAACCCCTAATAACTTCCTGATCATTTATAATCCTCTCCCTGAGGATAATCACATTCGCTTCAGAGAAACGCTTTCCAACAAAGAATTTTGTCCTGTCGTGTGTGTAGACTTAGGCTATTTAAGGGATGAAAATCACTTGGATCTTATTCCCTGGCTGACTCAATTTGAGCCACTGATTTCTATTCGAGCCACCTATAGCCCTGCTCTGGTCAGACTGTTCTATCACAATCTTCATTTTGAAGATTATGTGGATAATGGATTTCTTTTTCAGCGTCTCACTACTTCAATTGAAGGTCGCAAGATCATTCTGACACCTGAATACATAAATCGCATCTTGCAAATTACCAATCCTGCACCTATCAGACCAGTTCACCTTACCAATGAGGCAATCTTTCAGCTACTTAGACCTCATGAACCTCTCCCTGATAACTTGTCCACTCTATCCTTTTCCCCTGAAACCATGCCTCCTAATTACCAGGCTATCTGGTATATTTATGCCAGAAACCTCAAGCAAAAGAATGGCAACTTCTCTACCTTCTCCAAAGAGGACTATCCTATATTCGCCTCCATTATCGCTCAAGTTCCTCACAACATTGGCAATTGGATTTATCAGGAAATGACCAAATTCCGATTCCCTCTTAAGCATTCTTCCCAAATTCCTTTTCCCAATCTCATTTCAGTAATATTATTTCATGAGAAAATATGGCCTCTATTGCTCAATGACTTGGCTGTGCACATTCCTTGCTTCAGTCAACCACTTTTCACCCTTTTGGGACTGAATTTCCACTCCTATCCAAGATCTTCCAATCTTGTTTCTAACAGACCCAGTTCCTCCCGAAATCCCTCTAGACCTCTACTCGTTTCTCATTCGCAATTTGTCTCTTACTACTCCACTCACCTCTCCTGCCCTGCTTGTCTTTCCATCTCCAACTCCCTCCCATCCTCTGCCCCCGCTGTCAAGCTCTCAACCCCTTCCACTGAACCTTCCATCTCAGCTCCATCCTCTTTTGTTGATGACAAAGGGGGAGAAGAACCAAAGAAAGAAATCAAGAAGCAAGTTTTGAGTTAAAGGAATGAGTTTAGTTTTAAGGCTTGATTTCTGTAATCTTGATTTCTGTTTTGAATCAGTTTCTTTTGGGTTACTTGTTTAAATTTCAGGTTGTAATTCTGGTTTAACGCATATGTAACTTTGCATTTCTGCTTTTGGTATAATGTTAATATACATATTTTGAGAATGCAATAGTTCAGTTATGGTACATTAAAATCGCTTCTGCTATACTTCTGAAGGAATTTCATAACTGACATCACATATGCTTATGAAAAACCAATCTCTGAAATTTTTAACTCAAAGATCAAATCTTTTGAAAATAACTAATCTCTGGTTTACAAGTGTTGTCATCATCAAAAAGGGGGAGAATGTTAGTTCTCAAATTGGTTTTGATGATAACGGACAATTGTAAACACAAGAGAAGTTTGTCTTTGTAAGTTGAAAAACTTATTGTCAAAGGCAAACACGAGTTTTGGGAAAACTTCGAGTTTGGTCTGATAAAAAATGCTCAAGTTTTTATAAAGAAAGACAAACTCGAGTTTTGTTTGAAAACTCGAGTTTTAGCCATACAAAGAGCATTCAAGATTTTCACTAAGCAAAGAAAACTCGAGTTTCGGTTGAAAACTCGAGTTTTGACAAGACAGAGAGCAATCAAGTTTTCAATAAAACCAAAACTCCAGTTTCCATGGGAAACTCGAGTTTAGGCTCTTCTGAGTATTCTCTAAGATTTTCAAGAATTCATGAAAACTCGAGTTCAGTATTAAAACTCGAGTTTCCATCATCTAAGAACAATACTCATCTCTGATCTTGCAAAAACTTATGTATGAAAAATAACTAAGAGTTTCAATGTTTTCTCATAAAAAGAGAAAACTCGAGTTTCGGTAGAAAACTCGAGTTTTTACAAGGCAGAGAGCACTGCCAATTTAGAATGTTTTGAAAACTCAAGTTTTGTTTTTAAACTCCAGTTTTTAGAGATTTTGGACTAAAACATGATTTCTCGATAAAAGTCCAAAACTCGAGTTTGTCACTTAATGACTCAAGTTTTGCACTGTTCAAAAGACTTGCCCAAAATGCCAAATCACGATACTCGACACTGAGTTGAGTAAACTCGATTTTTCATTGATAACTCGAGTTTTCGGTCTTTGACAGAAAGAACGCTGGAGCATGAAAACTCGAGTTTTGATGAACTGACTCGAGTTTCCATCGCATGTTTGAATTTCGAAATGAATAATTTTGCGAAACTTTCATGTTTGATCTCAATACCTTATATCATCATACATTACTACTCCTAACTATGTTTAAACAGTTTGTTAGTGAGTTTCAAATGATTTAGACAGGATTAAATGAAGATTTGAGCAAAAGCAAAAAGCAAGTCAGAACATTAAATGCAAAACTCAGAAAAGATGCTTTTATTGGTTAATCCTCCTGCACACGTTTGGAACAACATAAAGGATTTTTTCTACTTCCAGCATTAACTACTCCAACGGATTAATTTGCAGAGAGTCAACTCTGAACATCTATACAGCTGGATTAAGTGAAGATTAGAGAGAGAAGAAGACCCAAGCTTAACGTAATCAGCTCCCAACACCTCCAACGGTTATAATTGGGATTACAACGGTCAATTAATGATCTCTACCTATAAATAGAGATGCATTCAATTCCTCTCAACAACCAATCCAACAGAAAACGAAAATCATCCAAGAGTCATTTATTTCTTGAGTTTTTTCTGTGTAAAGTATCTTCTGATACATTCATACTTCAGTGTTTATCTTATCTACTCTAAAAGAGAGTTCATTGATTGTAAATCATTTATTGTGAGTTATCTCAAGTCAAGGGGACTTGGAGATTGGGTTATTGATTACAACTTGTAAGGGGGAGTAAGTTCTAGAGAGAGAATTACTCTTGAGTGCAGAGTGTATAATCAAGTGATATAGTGAGAAATCCCAGGGAGTCTGGGGACTGGATGTAGGTCAAGTTGTTGGACCGAACCAGGATAAATTCTTGTGTCTTGCTTCTCTTCTCTAAACTCTGTTTTTACCTTCATTTCCTATCCGATAAACAGAGCATATCGAAAATTTTTTTAAGAATCCCCAATTCACCCCCCTCTTGGTGATTCAAGTTCCATTTACAGTATATGTCGAACGTATTAAGATTATCTCTTGGTCAATAGCAAAGTCATCGTGTTCATGTATTTCTACTGAACTAAGCATGTTTCGATATGCTTTACCCTTATGACTTTTGCTTTTGAGAAAATTCTTCAACACGTTTTCCAAAATTAAAGCGTTATGATATATTCTATAACATGTTGACTTGCACCATATTTAGCGTGAGCAGTGATTTTGAACATTTTTCAAAAATGAGTTTTCATATCTTCAAAATCTCAATTTCATAATGAATTATCATGGTTTGAAAGAACATTCAAGATTTGAAGCAATTTGCATGTTTCATTATCATTTTTTAAAATTAAATCTTATCCATGGAGTACGTGGGATTCATATCAATGACATATTTTCCTACGTAAAGTGTATTTACAAGTTGTCATTGAGAAATAGCATTCTTGGTATCATTTATTTGTTACCCTTTATTATTCATTAGATTGAATTTATTTAATTGGGTAAAATTATAGTTTTGGTCTTTGATTGGCTTATTATACTCTTTACCAAATATCATATGAATTAATTGTATAAAAGTATAAGAGTTGTTGTGTTTAATCTTGTGTGGAACCAAGAAACATTAGGTACCCAAAAACATATATTTATACTTTTGCAGGAGTTGATGTTCCATTGTCAAGAACAAAGAACATAGGCGAAAGAATAGGCCACAATGGCAGTGGCAGTGTCTACAAATTTTGTGGTATATCTTGAATGACATCACATCACCAGCAAGTAACTAGGAAGAGGAAGAGGGTAGAAACTAAGGCTCTGAGGTGATCCTCAGTATTGAGTACATCATCCAATAGTGACTAGCCAGTGATGCATCAATGGACTACAAGGGATTATGACTCAAGTAATTACGATATTACTTGAGTGAGGTGTTGTATTTTGAAATAATATGTATGTATCATAATCATGCTAGGCTAACTTGATTTCATTCATTTCATTCATTTCATTTTATTTCATGAAGCTTAGCCTGAGCAAACTCATTTATATAATGATCCTTATGTTTTAAATACTTTTATCATCATCAAAAGCATAAGTTATTTAAATATACCAATTTCAAGTCCACTCAAGTGAACTAAAAAGTTCTTAATTCTGAAGTACCATGTTATGTCCCCTAGAGCGTATCTAGACCTCATAACATTTGGTATCACATTAACATTTGGAGTCATTAAGGGAGAGCTTCACATTCACATGTGTTTTATATCTTAAAATCTCATCTCTTTTATTTGACGAAAATTCTTTTAAGCATACTCATCTACATTCACTATCTTTTATTAGTTTTGATTATGAGTTAAATCTTATATTTGAAAATATCTTATATTCTCCTTTCATTGTCTTAATTTGAAAATATCATATAGAAAGGAATATTTTGATATTTGATTGCACTAATAATTCTCCTTTACAAGAAAATCTTAAATTTATGGTAGGATAATTCGTTCTGTGCAAGGACATTCCTCAACATACTACAATAAGAAGCTATTAAATTTGAGGAAAGATTCTTTAACGATCAAATCAAGAGAAATATATTAGCTACGATATTCAAAGCTACATCATCTTTTCCAATACAAGTGAGTAATTGGCCTCGATCATTATGGAAGAAAGTCCAACCTCAATGAAGAAACTTGGACTTCATGAATCATTCCTCAACTTGCTGCCGAATATAAATGAGCATTTTTTAACCTTATCTCTTTATGTTCTATGAATATCCTGCACATATTTAATATCATTTTACTGTAATCATGAAAGTTTAATTTTCATGAAAAATCTCTCCAAATTGTTTCAAACTAGTTTTTCATAAAACCCCCTTTTAAATGCATCACATTAAAAATGAAAATACCTTCAAAAACGGCGCAAAAGAAATTATTTTCTTAGCATATCATTAAGGGAGAAACATTGCTAAATTGTTTTTATATTCACCTCTCCACAAGCATCTCTTCTTTATACTTCAAACTTTTTGCTGATGTCAAATAGGGGGAGAGAATCACAAGACAAATATGCTACATCTAATATGTTTTCATTCTCATACATATTTTTCGTAAAGGATGTGTCAGTATCAAAAAGAGGGAGAATGTTGGATATGATTAGTTTTGATAATGTCAAATATAGTTTCCCAATATTGAGAGCAAAAAGTTTATATAATATATTTATCTCCTAAATGGAGTAACTAATATATATAATGTAGATTAGTCCAAGTTGAATTATAGAGAATGATCAAGAAAGGAGATTGAAGAAAGAAGAATTTCCCAAATGTAATGAGAATATCAATATTCAAGTTTCTATGATCAAATGGAAGTTGGAACGGCTCAATTTGGAGTTAAAATAAGCAAAACCAAGCTTCACGATGAATAATAATTTGCTACAGAAATTTGCTTCTTAGCTAAAGTGATTTTCTTGTGCATTTTTTAGCAAACTTGACTGCATAATTTCAGAACTCGAGTGAGAAACTTGAGTTTGCCACCAAACACTCGAGTTTGAAGTGTGTTTCACTCTCTGTTCACCTCTGTTTCACGTTCAGTATATACAAGGTTTGGTTATTCGATGATATCTCACAAACCTGATATCCGAATTAGGTGAAACCAATTTTATATAAAGGTAGACTCCCAATGCATCATTTTAACACCAAAATTAAGTCCAAAGGAGTTCAAATGAAAGAGATATGAATTTCAGAAATGTACACATGAATTCACGCCACACAGCAGACACAGCTTCGATAATTTGGGTGTATCTCACAAACTACACATCCAACTGAGCTAAAACCGGTGGTATATGAAACTAGACCCAAATATATTTTCAAAAATATCAACATCAAGGAAAAAAAGAATCAAATGGAAGATATATGATTTTTTGAAGTTCACAGTCAGATCAGGATATTGCAAAAAGGATGTCCAAAACTATTGTCATTAATTTGATCATAACGGTCAAAATACAATGACTTTGGAGTTGATTCTTTTTGAATTGGAAATAATACTTAAAGAGCTTTCTGGGGATAGGTGATTTACCAAATTTGGAGCTATATCAAAGACGTTATGCTTACTGGAATTTGACCTTCATGCTGCCAATGTTCTTGCGTTTTGAAAGCCACTGGATTCTAAAAATTGATCTTTAATCGAGTGAAAATGGTTGTCCCAACACTTGCAATATAAATTCCTGACACTTGTATTCATTATGGATCAAACAAAGGTAACACTCGAGTTCTCTAAATAAAACTCGAGTGCTAAGGTAATACTTTAACCCCTCTGTGTTAATGATAAAAATACTCGATCAAAGTCCTTGGCGCACTTGAAGTTTCCTCTGATGAGACTTGAGTTTTATTAAATGAAACTCGAGTTTTGGTAGTTTTCAACTAAACTTTATCTCTTGAACAATCTTTTACCAAACTCTAAACATTAAAACTCGAATTATGAGAATGAACACTCGAGTTCCACTTTTGATGGTGCAATTCCAAAACTCGAGTGTCCATATTGAATGTTATGTGTCAGTCTTTTTTTTAGAACAAAATCATTTACACTCTAGTCTATAGAAGAAAACTCGAGTGCGCAACTCAAGTAAAGATTAACACAACTTGAGTTTATACTACTTCTGTAATATATTTCCATGTTCATAAAATTCACAATGACTAATTATCAACTAGTGATCTCTGATTACCACTCATTATTATTCTCAATGCTTCTAAACATGTTTATTAGTGAGTTTCAGATGATCAAACGAAGGACTACGCGAAAATCTTCAAACAACAAGATTTGTGTTAAAAGCATTTAATGCTTTAAAGTTGTTGCAGAAACATAGCATGAACATGGAAACTCAGTCAGAGTAGTTCAAATAATCATATTATGAGCAACCCATTCTGGTGAAAGTCAAAGGAACCTAACCTATGTTATCCCCGATCAGACCAAAGGCATGTCATCTTCAGATACGTGACAGCGAATTGAAAATGACTCAATCTCTATTTCTATCAACAACTCAGATTATCTCGCTAACGGAAAGTTTGAACACTCACAACAGTCATTTAACGAAGTTAAATGGCAGACAAAATAGAGAGAATGCACAGACGCTCCAACAGCTACTTCCAATGATCATATACCAATAGACACAACGGAAGAATTTACTCAACAGTCGTACGACCTCCATCAACTATAAATAGAGATTCATTCAAGAAAGAACACCGACAAATGACTCGACGAAGCCAATAACGATAGCTTACAACTTCACTGTCTAAATGCCAATACTCTAACTCCAACATTTTCTCATACGCTCTTTGTTCTCAATGTTTATATAGTTTACCGTAGAGAGTGAGATGATTTGTAATGTACTTCAGTGTTCATTTATACACTTCTGAGATAGAAGATTGATTGTAATCCTTGACCATAAAGGTTGCATCCTTATGGTGTGTAAGGAGAGTATCTCGGTGAGCTGGCTAAATTTGTGGGATTGTAGAGGCTTCTCTTGTGCCCAGATTAAACAAGATAGTGAATTTCTCAGGAGGAGCTTGGGCACCAGATGTAGGTCATCGTCCATTGGGTTGAACCAGGATAAATCACAGTTTGCATATTCTCTTCCCTAAACTCCTATATGTTTGAATGACTGGCTATCACTTTATAACCCATTACTGTCATACGAACTGCTTTTACTAAGATGCGAAAAGATTTTCAAAGTTCTTAAGTTTTTATCATACACCCAATTCACCCCCTCTTGGGTGTCAGCCAGTGCTAACAAAAGAGACTTAACCCGCAACATCTAATCCACCAAGTGCCAGTGGGAGATATTGGAATATGACTAGTCCACCCTTGGGTTAGGGCCCAAGCCCAATTGATTTAGGGTTATTATGTAAATATAAGAGATATGGGTCAAATATAAGAATTTTATCTTGATGATTTAAAATTCAAATTAAAGTAACTTCCCTTATGTGAGATATGGGAATATATATGTGAGATAGGAGTCAATTTTGAGTGACATATAGAATGACTCCTTCTCTTTGGATCTCTCTTCTCCTTCTATGGTGAATCTTTCTTATAACGTGATAGGAGTTCGTATCGGTACTTCGATCTCATGTGGGTACTCAGCAGCAAGTCAATTAGATCCTAGGTACATCCGAAATCCTTGAAATATAAATAAAAAATGAAAACGAATCTGAATGCAATTTCATCTCTAAAAGGAGATTATATGGTATCATAAGCTTTGGTGTTATTTCCCTTCCTTTTTTGATTTGAGGAAGAATGGTGATCAATGAAAAGAAAAATGGAAAGAATTCGCAGTCAATATAACAAGAGCAATAAACTTCAATAATGATATTAGAAGGGGTAGACACAGAACCATCAATATAGAGTCAATGTCCAAGTTGTGGCACCCGTCCTTATTGCGCCTTTATTTATCAGAGTTATAACGCACAAGCATCGAAGTAGTTTGGACGACTTAATTGCGGAATAAAAACTTTCTTAAAATAACATCATTTGAAAACACGAGGATAAATTTTTCACTAGCGATATCTATCCCATAGGGGGATCTTAATGCAATAATCTAAAATAGACAAATGAAAAATGAATTGGTATAGTCCAACTACTTATACTATCACAAAAATCCCTTCTGATGTAATCCTTACAGCTACATCTTTCCTCTTGATCCCAATCCACTACCTGTTTCTTTCATGCGATCTGGAGTTCAAATGAATGAACCCCAGGGGTAACAATTAATCTTATATGCAAGTAAGAAATATAAATGACAACATATCACATGTTAAGCATAGAATAATTTGTAGTAAACAAGTCGCACCGTAATCGCAGTTATCAGCCAAGGACCATAGCCCTTTAGGACACATAGCCTTATTCTAGGACACGCAACCCCAATCCATAGCTAGGATACACATATGCAAAATTATCTAGCAATCATGGTTAGTCATACATGAATATATGCATACAAGCTAATAAGATAACAGTTACCCACTTCAAGATTGAATCCTCAATTCGTCCAAAGGTGTTGGGATCAGTAGAGGTGTCAAGGTATGCCTATAAATGTTTATCATTGTCATTAGTCACTTCTTGTGTCGTAAAATAACTAACTACGCGAATTAATTTTAGAGGATTAAAAGTGGTTATTAATCCCTAAAATTCCCTTATTAATAATACCCTTTTTATAAGGTCGTTCATACCTACATAAAGACGTTTATCAAATCCATAGAGGATGTCGGGTTCGAGATATGGTGTATGGGCTAAGGAGGTGACGGTTTAAGGGAGATTGTCGGGATCGAGATTGAGTGTATGGGCTGAGGTGATGAGTTAAGAGTAGTTGCCGGGATTGAGATTGAGTGTATAGGCTAAGGTAATGAGTTGAGAGTGGTTGTCAGGATTGAGATTGAGTGTATAGGCTAAGGTAATGAGTTAAGAGTGGTTGCCGGGATTGAGATTGAGTGTATGGGTTGAGATAATGAGTTAAGAGTGGTTGCCAGGATTGAGATTAAGTGTATGAGTTGAGAAAATGAGTTAAGAGTGGTTGTCAGGATTGAGATTAAGTGTATGGGTTGAGATAATGAGTTAAGAGTGGTTGTCAGGATTGAGATTGAGTGTATAGGCTGAGGTGGTGACGGTTTAAGGGAGATTGTCGGGATCGAGATTAGTGCATAGGCTGAGGTAATGAGTTTAAAGTGGTTGTTGGGATTGAGATTAAGTGTAAGGGCTAAGGTAATGAGTTGAGAGTAGTTGCCGGGATTGAGATTGAGTATAAGGGCTAAGGTAATGAGTTAATAGAGGATGTTGGGGTCGTTTCCCATGGTTTTCCAAATGTGCAGCGTTTTATCAGTATATCGGCAATACACTGCAAAGCTTTTGGTTTCCATACATATATGCATACTACCCAAGTTTTCCTTCCCTTATCATGCATATACATCGCTGATATATGTATTTGGAAACAAAAATCTATATTTCTTCAACACAGCCCCCGATTGACAGTTTATGCAGCAGAGAATTTCTTATGGCTTGGTTTCTACGGTTTACTACTCAAAGATTGCGTTGGAAAACTAATAAAACTAGAAGGAAGAGAGACCCGATGATTACCTTCAGTATGCTAGTCTATACATTGTGATCTTCGCTGAAATCGAACACCCCTGTTTTCGATGCAAAATGCAAAGGAAAATGAAAAAGGATTATTCACAGCTGACTCTCTTTCTTTCTCGCTCTCTCTCTCTCTCTCTCATTCTCAGTTTTGGTTGTAGCAAGGCGAGTGAATGAAATTCCAAGAACAACAATTATATAAGGACCTAAGGTCCGGTCCAACTAGAAATATTCAGAGGTAAATGGCGTTGAGTTCAAAATTTATGGTGGGGGTCTGGAGAAGCATGGCGTCGCTGATCTTGCGTGTATAGAGAGTAAGATAATCACACTGGAAAAGTATGGCTAATGGATTTTGCTGTCAGCTTTCTCACTCTGTCGTGTTTCGTGTTTGAGTTGGATCTGGCTTCCATCCTCTTCTCTTCCCATCCTCTTTCATCCTCTTCCTCATCTGAGCCGTTGAATAAATATCTGAACGGTGGAAATTTTTTTAAAAAAATTACCGCATGCGGTACACACACCGCATACGGTGTAAATTCAATATAAAAAAGGGCAGAGGACCGTCCTCTGCAGAGGACGGTAGCCGGTCCGTTTGAGTTATATTGACTATTGGAGGATAATAGGTTGAGTGTCCTAATGGGTTTATGGGCCGTATGGTTTACGTGGGTTGGAGCAATCAAATGGCTTGAGTAGTTGAATAAATGAGATAATGAGTTGGGTCTCATCTTATTCATGGACCATTACTCATTTAATTTCAATTATGGAAAATAAATTAATCCTTAACTTTTTTAGGCCAAAAAATATTAATTTCATAATTTTTAGGCCTAAATTATTTCTTTCTTGCATTTATTCTTTTCCCAAAATAAATTAATTAAGGGAAAAATAGGCTTTAATTTCCAATAATTAACATTATAATTATTTCTGGCCAAATTTCATAATTAATCTCCATATATTATTCAAACTTTTAAAACCAAAATTTGGGATGTTACACAAGTTTTCCACCTCACCGTTTTCATTGGAGCAACTTGGAATATGCATTCCACTTATCCTTTTTATTCTGAGATAAGACAAAATGCCAGTAGCTCGTTATTGTCATCTTTATTTTAATTACACTATCGATTTAGTATCTTTATATATATATACACACGCGTTATATGTTCCCTGGTTAATTAATGACAAGTGGATTTCTTTTACACTATCGATTTAGTATCAACACTGTTAACTTGCCTCTTAAGCTTTCAATAACAGAACCAAAAAAATCTAAAAAGTCCCCACGTCACATATCAAGAAAGCTTCTGATTACTCTTCGTTTGGTGAATACAAAACATACAAGTATAATCGAAAGCTGAAGAATCCCAGGGTAGTAGAACTTCTGAAATGAGAGAAGAAACTGTATATACTCACAAGCTTAAGATTAGAGACTTCCTTGTTAATCTTGTTGAACTCCTCCTGTAGATTCTCCCGACCAAGTTGATCTACAAAACATAACAGAGAATTCAAAGTTGATTACTCCCCCTCTCATCCTAAATATAAGATAAAATTAACTTTTTTGGAAAGATTATGGAAGCTAAATAAGTTACTTAATTATATCATATATTGTGTATCATTATATTATATATCACTTTACTATATTTAGGCAAAATAGTTTAAAGAAAAAACGATAAATATACATATTTTAATGTAATTTAAAAAAGTCAATTTTATCTTATATTTCTTATGGGTGTGATAATAGAAAAACAGAATCCAAGGCTAAGAGTACCTTTTATTCATTCCTTGTCGAGATCGATGACCTGAGATTGCCAGATTAATTCATTGTTTTGGCCCTTCTCCATCCTTAATCGATTGATGACCGACATTCCTATCAATACGATCGGACTTATCCGTCAGCGGCGAGATTTTTTAGTTCACTTTTTATTTACCAGAGTAAGATTGAACTGAGCAATTGGAGAAGAAGTGGGTGCTTTCTGCCGGAATCCGAAGAAGTGGGTATGGATATTTGGAATTTAGACCCCAAAAAAAAAAAACAAACAAACAAAACAAAACTTTGTGCATAATTACGTAATTTTTTTCTTATTTCGATAAAAAAGGAAAATACTGTATTATTTGACATACAAACATGTTGGGTCCCTGAAAGAGCATAACAAAGGTTGTTCCAGGTTGAAACAAGTTTTCAGGTCAAAAAAACAAAGTTGAGAGAAGTTGGATTATAACAGTGATTTCAAATCTCATGGGTTGAGTCTAACAGAATGGAATCGGTTCGTCCCTCACAATCATAACGTGACAAATTAATGTTTGAATTCTCATTAGGAGATGTGTCTACATTTAATACTTGATATTTCCTCAAACATAATTACCTCTAATAGGATAATACGTTTATTTAGCCACCAAAAAAAAAAATCTCATTTGTTATGTGACAACTTTTTTTTTTTTTTTTTGCTATAAAAGAGGGCAAACGCCTAAAATACATTAATACTGAAAATAAATAAGGGAAACTTAATCTCAAACACTCATTGTCCATCCACCGCCTAAGATGAGAAGGGTAGACAGCCAACAAGGAGGACCCATTTATGCCCGAATTTGCAAAGGCATCAGCTATCATATTGGTTTTGCTGGGACAGTGGCATAAGGCAACGTGCCAATCCCTCTCCAAATATTCTTTGATGGAGATGTGATAACCTTGTTGGTTTGTCGTATTTATAATATCTCTAAAAATACTTATTGAGCCCAAAGGCTAGAGTATGCGTATCCTTAATAAACCTTTTTGACTGAGTCATCTACTATCTCCGGTCTTCAATAATACGTAAGCATAAACCTTCTTGACTCAATCATCTACTACCTCCGGTATTCAATAATATATAAGCATATCCCAAGATAACTCAAACTATTAACAACCGAAACATCTAATAATACTTCCTGTCAGATAACTCATTTGAATAAATCAAAGAAATTAGTTATGTAAATTATTTTTAACAAATATTAGTTTTTCCAAAATATCATTTTTCATAGTAGCTACCATTGAAACCAAACTAAGGCCCTGTTTGTTATGCTGAAGATTCAGGAAGGGGAGGGAAGATTCATCATTGATAGCGACTTCGGCAAGTGCACCGATCGTTACAAGTAATAAAGTAGTGAGAAAAAGATCGTCCCACAAGGACTAGTATTCCAGCCACTAATTCGTTATTTCAGCTTTAGTTGGATCAATGAGTAATAGGAGGTGAGTTGTAACCAAACAGAATTTTTAAGGAATTTAATCGAAAACACGCATTCAAGATTAAGAATCTCAAGAACGATTGTTTAGAAAAGATAATCAATAGAGAAAAACGCAGTTAGGGCATAGAAATCCCCCTATGTTCCTCCAAGTATTTGAATTAAATTCTTAATTGACTATTATTCCCATGATTGACGATCAATTCTCTAAAATTAGACTAAGTCTCAATGTCTTGACGCTACCTTAGTCCGTTATCTTTGAAAACAACCTAATGTCTTAGTATTGTTTGGAAAGATCAATGTATTTAAACCAATTCAATCATGGTACATAACGTTCAATCGAGAATTCAAACAAATACTCAAATTCGCATAGGGTTCATCCTCGCCCTAACTACTAAAGAAGACTAGCCAAGCATGGCTAGGTTAACAAAATAGAAGAAAAGAGATGAAAATCGGAATTGTTCTTGCGTCCTCTTTCTTCCTTCAGCCGTCTCGTGCTTTTGTTTATTCGTCCTTTCTCTCTAAACCTTTGGTAAATACCGAGATTTAGAGAGCATAAGGATGTTTCTTTCTTTCTTTTGTGCTTTTGTTGCTTCTGCGTCTTGTCTCTCTGTCGTCTAGTGTGTCTCTCCCTTGTTGTTTATATAGAAATTCCATTAGGTTGACTTGGGCCGTGATCTGATCCTGTCTTAAATAAAAGATATGCAATATCCTTTTGAGATCTCCAATCACTTCCAAATATTTTGTAATCCACTCTCTCATATTACACAATTGATTCAAATTGATTTCCTTTTACGCTCCTTTCTCAATCAGCTAATAACTCCTGCAAGATATATACAATAGTAATAAATTTAATCCAATATATCTCAGAATTGATACTCATTTAATTATAAAATATGCACGTATCAATCATCTTCCTTGCAAAACACCGTTTGGATGCTCCATCTTCCCAGAACCAATTTTCCGACGGCTCACCATCTTCCTTCATTTATGGGAAGACTGCTTCCCTGCATTTTCGGTAGGAAACTGTTCTTCCTTCGGGAAGAAATTCCCAAATAACCCTCTTCTTCTTCTTCAATCCATCTGTCTTCCTTGTCGTTGCCACCGACGCTGATGTTGCCACCGCTTCCTCCTCTTTCTGCAAATCCCGCCGCCTCCTCCTTTATGCAAATCTCGTCGTCCCTTCTTCTGCGTGTCGACATTGTCAGGTTGCAAGGATGAAGAAGAAGATCTGAAACTTTTTTTTTATTTTGTGCAGCTGTCGGGTTGCAGGGATGAAGAAGGAGATCTGAAACTTTTTTTATTTTGTGCTATTGTTGGGTTGCAGGGACAAAGAAGGGGGGATTTTTTTTTTTTTAAATGGTAAGGGATATTTTGGACATTTCAAAGGTTACATTTTAATTGTAATTTTTTTAAAATTATCATCTTCCATCTCAATTTCCATGTCTACCAAACAAAACACCCTTTTAAGTTCCCTCTCAATCTTCCATTTCATTCATTTCCCTCCTCTAACTTTATTTCCTTTCTTAAATCTTCCCCGTACCAATCGGGGTCTAACTCATATATTAGAAGTGTGAAGGTGCAAATTTAGCAATAAATTATTTTCCTATGGGTACCCAACAAAATTAACTATTTTGGGTGCAAAAGTAGACATAATCAATTTTTCTAGTAGAATATACAGAAATGCTGTAACATCCCAACTTTTCACAAGCAGTATAAATTTTTTTTTAACATCTTTTCAAATCATCAGAGTAGAGCATTTGAGCGGAAGAATAACTGATATATATATATATTCAAAATGCCCACTGGCTAGATACGAAGTGGTATAGTACCCAAGAGTTTTCAAAAAGTAAAGGACAACATCGGAAAGTCTTCAGCCGGAACCATGACCTGTTTGCTTTCCTTTCTCCTTGGTCCTCGATTCTTCTGACCCTGACGCTATAGCTGAGATCCAATTTAACACATTGGATCTCAGGTAACGTTAACCTCATATTCATATATACAGTATATATTCCACAATCACTCATATTAACAGTATAACAGATGTGTCACACGGAGTGCATAAAGATGGGTCACACGTAGTGCATGTAGATGGGTCACACGTAGTGCATGTAGATGTGTCACACGTAGTGCATGTATTCAAAAGCTCATAACAATACTCACAACATATCATCAGACCCTCAACCACAAATACGCATATAGTAAACATCAGAGTTAGTGTTACAGTACGCGAACGTACCTTCGTTGACGGTATTCTGGCACGTTTTACGGAAAACGGTCGTTTTGACAGAAAACAGCGAAACGTCCTGTCGGACAGTGTAACGGCAGCAAACTAGGATTTCTGACGTCCTATAAGAGCAATATCACTTCCATTAGTGATTTGACACAATAACTAGCATTTTAGGTAAAAATTACCATTTTGCCCTTCTACCCCTAATTGGCGGAATTTCGCCAGCACTTCGTTACTCTGACTACTTTTCTTCCCAAAATTTCGCCAGAACTTCGACGCCATTTTGATTTTCAAAAATAAAGACTAAAATAGCCCTCCCATATGATATCCAATCATACTTGAAAATTTAAAGGCTATTCTAGCATTACAACCCTACTTTTGAAAAAGCTGCAAAGCTTCAACTTTTCGGCGACTCGATCCCTACTATGTTTTTACCTCTGCATATTTTTCAACGCAAACAAGGCCTAAAACAAGAATAGGAATCTCATCACCTACTTCCTAAATCTAACTAACAATTCTACTAACTACCGAACTAAAAAGAGTAAAGACCAAAAGACTTACCGTTGAAGATCTCCGAACAATTTTCCAGGGCTTCATTGCAAAAATCTCCGAGCTTCTCTCTCTTCTTTCTCCCTCTAGGCTCAGCCAAACAAGGGAAAATGGTGTGAAGAAAGTGAAGGGAGGGGGGGTATTTATAGAAAATGAGGTAGGGTTTCTACTGATCGGATCAACTTTGTGAGGAGCGATCCAGGCCGTCCAAAGCAACTTTTCAAAAAAACCCTTTCTTCCCCTTTTGTATTCACACTTGACCGAAATCCAAGGGGCTTGGCCAATGGGAGGTGGCCACGTGTCACCTTCCAGAAGCTTTGGTCCAATTTCCCGATCGGTGGATTCACAACTTTGAAACCATTTCATCACTTACTAGAAATGTCCAAGTTAACCTAAATTTTGATCCCATATAGGGCTCCAACAGTCCAGTTGAATTTTTCTCGAAAAACGTGTCCAAACGCGTCCGGTTTCAGAATGCATTTCTGGAATCATCAACTTCTTCAGAAAAATTCACTGATTCCAAATATGTCCATGAAAATTCCCAATTCTTTTCCAAATGTCACAACATAACCTTTTCGTCTTCTTGGCTATCTGGTCTTTTCTCAGAATTTCCCTATTTCGTCTTATTAGGAAAAAGCACAAACGGCTTCAGAATTAACTTCCGTAAGAGTCTAATGGAAGATAAAATTCCACTGATCAATATTCTACCCTGACTTTGGAAATCCCATCCCTAGATCTCTAGATAGGATTCGTTTCCTAATTTTTAATTTACTATTCACATTTTTTCACTTTAATAAATTATATTATTATTTTAATATCAAGTTGCATAATTTTTCATTCATTTTTCATTTATTTTTTTTTTCTTTTTTCTGCCCATTCTTTTTTTCGTTTTTTTTTATTTTATTTGATTAATTATTTAATTAATTATTTAATTAATTAAATAATTATTTTTACATAATTTTCTTACAAAATTTTCCTATTGGTCTATTCTTGCATTTAGGTTTAAAAGTACCTAAACTCAACTATTTTTCTCCAAAATTTCCAATTAATTAGTAAACATGTTTTTACTAATTTTCAACTATTTTCCACTAGTTTTTTAGCTTTACATAATTATCCCTTAATTTCCCTTGCTTAAGCTTAAGTAATTAGCCAGAAATTACTTAATTACTTTATTATCACTAGTTGATAATTTTCTTAATTAGAATGTCTCACTACCTCATAACTTTTTCATTAACACTTGTGTTTTCATGCCTCTTGCTTTATTCTATAATTTACAAGGGTATTTTGGTCATTTAATACTTTTTGAACATTCTTCTTCAATTTCTCCAAGTTCGTAATTTATCAAACTACCACAATTAGAGATATTATACTCTCTTGATTCAATTGATCATTTTACTGCCTTTTGGTATTTTCCATAATTTTTCTAAGAATTACAAATCCCAGGGGCATTTTGGTCATTTTGACACTTTGGCCCTTAAATTCTCTAATTCCCTACAGAATTTAACTTAGAAAAATAGACTATATTCACATAAGTCTTAAGACCATAATTTCACTTATCAGAAATAACCCATTTATTTATCCGGGTATTACAAATGCCGTTAACCTTCATTAACTTCCGTTACTTTTTGCATCATGGGTTAGTCTTCTCACTATATTATTTTAACATATTTTTAGAAGGGTAAATGTGCAAATTTAGCAATAAACTATTTCGCTACGAGCACTCAACACAATTATCTTTTGTTGGGACAAAAAGTAGTGAAACATTTTTTATCTTATAAATGCCTATATTTATCTTGTAAATTCTCTTATATTTGTCTTATAAGGGGATTTAAAAGAATCTAGGAAGTTAAAAGATTTTGGTCATTGACATATTTGTCTTGTAAAAAAAATTGAACTCCCTTGATTCTTTTAAATCCATTTATTTGTCTTTCGAATACTCTTATTTTTCTTGTAAATGTCTTATTGAAAAAATAAAGTAAGGGCATTATTATTTTTCCATTGTCAAAACGTATTTTTATTTTGACTCAATGGGGTGTTGTGAAATTTTAAAATATTTTGGGGTTGACTGAAATAAAATTGCTTCCATGGGATGTAAATGATATTTTCACATTAAAAATACACATATTTCTAAATATAGATTAAAATAATAGAGAGTAAGAAGACTAGTTGGACCATCAATGCCGAAAGTAACAAAAGTTAATTAGAATTAACTGTCTTGTTATATATGCTACCAAAGAAAATTGATTATGTCTACTTTTGCACTACTTAAAATAGTTAATTATGTTGGGTGCACATGAAGAAATAGTTCGTTCCTAAATTTGCACATTAGTTCTATTAAAAAATAGACGTTGTAATATATTCGCATCTCGATGAAGGAGTTGCAACCAAGGAAGGTGCAAAGCATAGACCTCCCTAGCATATCCATAGCCGGTGATGTTTGAAGTTCCTCTCTACCGCTTTCCTCCTCCTTCTTCTATAGCTTGCCCATTTGATGAAAACTAGTCAAATCCACGGAGCTCCCTAAATGCCATATTTACTTGTGTATATTTAGATATAGATACAACATTTGGACCCAATGAAACCTAAAATCCTCCGCAAAATGAAGTCACACTACTATAGAAAAGCACTTTTAACCTTTGTTTCAGGCCCTTTCTATGTCCTTTTATCAAGGGGACACCTATGTAAGCGACGTAGTAAAGTTTGGGAACAAAGTTTGAAAAAAAAAAAAAGATGTCATAAGATAATAGATTATGGTGTCCTTTTTTTTCCAAAAGGGATGTTGTAAGTTACTTACAATGTGCTTTTAGAAAAAAAAGAAAAAAAAGAAGGGACGTTGTAAGTCTTTTACAGCGTCCATTTTTATTTTTAAACAACAAACACTGAAATTTTTTTTAAAAAAACTGCTTTCTATTTTTCACTATTGAACAATTAAACCATAAAGAAACATCATCCAACACTTCTTCAAAAACCAAAATGTCCTTACAAATAGTACAAAAACATCCCGCACTAGCAAATTAAAGTGCTAACTACTACTATGTACAATTAATGTGTAAAAAAAGTTGTCTTGCACGATTACTCATCTATGTGTTAAAGATGTCCAGACAAAAAGTCTAGGATCAAATTGATGTCTTTGTTTATGCAGGCGTCGTTATTACCAAAAATCTGCAAATTGGAAAATAAGCTAAGATAAATCAATCAAGTGAATGAATTAATCAACAATTCAATTACAACAAAAACATATTATCATTTGAGAATGAAGAAGTGATTACCTATTCAAAATCTGTAGTAACTCCACTCTGAATAATGTTATACATATAAAGTATAACATCTCACTGGTTGTTGATATTGGTTTATTTTGTCTATTACATGACTTTCATGCAAAGTTTCATGAGATTGAAAACAAAAAAATTTGTTTAATCATTGCGGAAACCCGTAACTCCTTACGGTCCTCATGAATTATTAACCTTAACTCATTACGCTAATTAGTTATTAATTATTAATCTGTAACTCTTTACGGTACGTATGAGAATTCATAACAATTTATAATATTCATGAATTTCAGGATTACTTGTTAAAACAACTATTGGGGTTTAGGATAATTTGATAAAACGACTATTAGAGATTAGGATTACCTTAAATCACTCGAAGACTTCAAGGTTGTTGATGTCCTCTAACATTGATCCACACGGCTATCCCCCGCTTGCAATGAGAACTCCTTCTGTTGAAACCTCCCCCTCCTTGGATGCTTCCTAGGAAAAGACAAGGTTGGGTTTTGGTTTCCTTGGGTTTTTATCTTTTTAAGGAGGTGGTGGTTTCTTGGAATTAGGTTAAAGATATGATGAACAAGGTTGGAACCTTACCCTTTTTACAGATGGTGCCTTTTCCTCTCTAAACCTTTGGTAAAGACCGAAATTTAGAGAGCACAAGGATGATTAAAAACACGTCCAATCCTCCCCCTTTTATAGCCTTGGTGGGCCAAAAATTCCTAGCCCTAATTGCCTTAGGAATTTTCAGCTTATGCACTAAGAAAGGGGTTTTAGGTGATAAGTCAATTACTTGTCAACCAAGTCACATAAATTCACATCTTGATTGATTGATTGTATTTAATATGATGAATCATATTCATATCTTGATTGTTGGATTGTATTTAAGATGATGGATCACATTTTTTTCCTTTTTTTTTTCCTTCAAAAAACGTCCATAAAAAGGGCACTTAAAAAATTGGCACTTTATAAGAGTTTGACCCTAATTTAAGTGCTGACAAGAAAGGCTGAATCCAAACTTGAATTGGAAAATCTAAATCATAATGAATTAAATTCATATCTTTATTGAATAATAATTTAAGATGATGAATCACATTCATCTCTTAAACTAAAATTCAAAATCATTTTAAATCAATCCTCATTTATTATTTCTTCTATCTTCATCCAATCATTATTGGATCTTTATATATATATGTATGTATGTATGTATGTATGTATGTATGTATGTATGTATGTATGTATGTATGTATGTATGTATGTATGTATGTATGTATGTATGTATGTATGTATGTATGTATGTATGTATGTATTTCTTAAATAATTCAGAATTATCTTTTATAACCTAACCTTTTAGAATTAAAATTCAGATTTTAAATTTCAAACTTCAATTCAAAATTTGAATTCCAAATTCAACTTGGCCTAAGACCTCGTTGGGTCTTCTAAGATATTTGGGCCCTTTTGTGGAGAAACTGGTTTCCCACTTCTCCTTACCGGGCTTGGAGTCCCACTCCAACTCAATTACACCTTTACTCTTGATAAAACCCAATAACAATTGTTGTCCCAAGTTTGCTAATTTGAAACAATTGGGAATAACATTTGTGTGTGACTCACTAGGCCCAATTAGTCACTGACAAAAATAAACTTGGACCAATTAAAAACCCCTTTAACAGTCCCAATTTATTTAATGACCTCATAAGACACTAGCAATGCTCTACGGCCCCAGAACTAATTGAGTTGATCAAGTTATCTACCTTTCATATTTGGATGCCATGCAGGCATCATCCCTTACAACGTCATTCACATTTAGTCAAGAGCAAAGATAGAGTATCATCTCTCTTAATTGACTAAATGTAGCTAATTCACAGAACTAGGAATCTTCTTCTATTTGCTCTTTAATGGATCATGACTCTTCATGATAACTTGATGTGCACATAGACTCCCGAGTTAATTAAAAGCTATCCAAACTCTACCGGTCTTGTGAATGACTAATCCCTTGTAAGGGACTGTGAGTCCTCTCGGCATGTCCATCTATACTCATGTATTCGAGTTATACACCCAAAAGTACATTGTTCTCCCCATTTTTGAGGTGGATAGAATTGTACAATCAAAGTATAACCCTAGGACATAGTATTCGATGACATCCTTAAGTCCAGGATGATCCGTAATACCAAACGATAAGAGACTTTACATATCCAATGATACTCTCAAATGTGAATCTTTGTGGAGTCTCTCAGTGGGTCTGTTTAGTGCTATCTGTTCTCCAACAGATCCACCCACGACATCAGCTAAGGCATCACCATGCATGTATTCCATGAGGTCCCTATCTTGTATCTTATACATGTAGATGATGTTGTACTAGTCCTATTGAGATCATCAAAGCCCTTTCTTGGTGATTCAAGATTAGGAACAAGTTTTAGGCAATAGATATCTAGTGTTCTTGAGTCCTCATGATCATGATCTCTATCATTGATCCTCAAGATTAACACATGTTCTATTCTTAGGGCTTTTATATTGAAACACATATTTACCTTAAAATAAAGGAGAGACATAAATATGATAAAGATAAAATGTGCTCATTTATTAATAATGAAATACTATAACGCAAAAATGGTGCTAATCTGTCCTTATATATTGTCTCTAGGACACCTAAATACTAACAGTTGAAGGCACTATAAATCAAAAGCAAATGATTAAAATGAATAGAGGCATATGTAAAGCGACTATCAATGAAAGAACTTGAATTTAAACTACTTACTTTCGGATAAAACCACTTCGGCTCTCTACTTTTACCTTCGTGTGTCTTGCCCAGTAGTCTATATGTCTTGAGTGCACTATCATTAAAATGAAATCAGCAGACATTAATACAATTCATTTAAGTCAAGAATCAATGATTTACAAACAAATTAACTTACATGCTGAAGATGGATTTTATTTCTTTGTTTGGCCTGTGACTTAAGGAATCAAACCAATAGAGGGTGTTCATGACAGGAGAAACAACACACAAACTCAAATGGTAACTATAACAACATATAAAAATTTAAATCAAGTTAGATAACAAGCCGTTTTATTCTTAAATATCTTAAATAGACTAAACTAAAATGCGTACTCTTCAAGAAATAATGCTAGATAATAAGGCACTTTAGTCTCTCGGATTGTGTTGCCCACATACGTTGTCTTTAGTTCCAACTTATTATTCTTCTTTTTTGTATTTGCAGGACATAAGAATCTATGTAAAATATTTCTTCCCCTTTTGAGGGATGTGTTTTGGAGGAAGCTATAATAGAATTAAAATGATAAAACAATTACTCAAAAGGGGAAGAAATATTTTACATATGTAATTGTTTTATCATTTTTGGAGCAAAAATGCCCCGGAAGTTTAAAAACGTAGCAATCATGCCCCTCCGTTAATCTTGACCGTTAAATTGTTGCTCCAATTTATAAACTTCCAGGGTAAAATTGCTCCTAAAAAAACTTTCAGGGCAAAATTGCTCCTAAAAAAAACTTTCAGGGCAAAATTGCTTCATTTTGTTAACTTCCGGGGCAGTTTTGCTCCTAAAACAACTTCCGGGTGCTGAGTGCTCCTGAGTATAAACTTCTGTGGTAAATAAAACCCTTATCTCAAGCTAAAAACCATTGCAATTCAAGCAACAATGTGAAACTACTATTGGTCAACCTGCAAGTTGCCTTTAAGTTGATCAAATGCAAGGTACATGTCAAGCGTGTATACTTACTACCAAAGTACAATGTAATGGTGTCTTTGCATCACTCCACATGGTGTCATATACATGCGATTACACAAAAGATTACTACTACAAAAATTGCTTTTTAAACCAAATAAAAATTATTGTTTAGACCGGTTTTGGATCTGATATTGATACATGGGGTCTTAAAAGTCTATTATTTTTTAGAACAATTGAGCAACTGGTCTTCAAAAATACTTTTTAGATCAGACTTTTAAAATATGAGGTCTTAAAGGCTAGACTTTTTAGACTGGACTTTTAAAATATAAACATCCGGTCTTAAAAATAAGTTGGCAAACAAAACAAAAAAATCTCCCCTTCCCAGCAAAGCACAAGCTTTAAGGCAAACGAATCAATTCAAGGCCACCAGCTGCTTCATCTTGAATCTCCTTTCTCACAGCAGCTACATAAATTAGATTATCAATAATATGGAGAAATGCACAAACTTATGCAAATAAGTTAATAGTGTAAACAATATCTTTCTAGGCTCTAAATGGTAAAATGAAGTTTGATAGTTTAAAGTTTAAACTAGCAAACCTGGAGACAGACTTATCAAATGCCAAAACAATATAGCACAGGTGATGGTGATACCGAGAGATAGGTCAAGTGCAGCAACTATGACGAATCGGCATGTTCCTTGATTTAACAGGTAATGTAGCCAACTTCGTTGTGGTCGATGCAGATGCGAGAGATGGCACAGTAGATCTGGAATCGGGATTTGAGATCGAGAATAGATCCTCACAAGGTGACAACTTCCTTGTTGTGTGCTTGTCAACGCCATCGGCATCGGCGGGTTCCGAATCAGGAACAGGAAGAGGTCGATGCTGGAAACGAATTCAATTCTTATACATTAACACGGAAAAAACAAATTTGGGAGGTAAAGGGGAAAAACAAAGAGAATAATACCGCTGGAGCCTATTGTAGGTGATCTTACTGAGAGCCTAAGGATGATGATTTAATATAGAACCAGGCAAACAAGACACATGGATAAAATAAAAAAAGAGGGCAAGAAAATTGAAGAAATTAGGCTAACCTTACAAGCTACAACAGACGGGTTGGGTTTCTCTCCTTATCATTTTCTGATTATCCCTCATCATCTCTAAATCATATCCATCCAATCAATCATAATACTACTTTAACCTCTCTCTCTTCTTCCCAATCAATATAATGGTTTAGATGGGATGATGAGAGAAGAGGAAAAAAAAGATGAGGAGAATATCCTCTCCCACAACAGAAGAAGAACTGGTCATGAGAAAGCGAAATACAATTTTCGGCGCCATAAAAGAGAGAAGACTCATCTTTTAGACTGATTATAAGAAATATAAGGTCTAAAAAGTTTCATCTTTTAGACCGATTCTTTGTAACAATCGGTCTTAAAAGTAATAGACTTTTTGTTTTATTTTTAACTTTTTAGACCGGTTATTTATAACAACTGATCTTAAAAGTAATAGAATTTTTTAAAATTTTTAGACCAGTTATTTATAACAACCGGTATTAAAAGTAATAGAAATATTTTCTTTTATTTTTATCTTTAACTTTTTAGACCAGTTATTTGTAACAACCGGTCTTAAAAGTAAGAGGCTTTTTTTTTTTAAACTTTTTAAATCGGTTATTTATAATAACCGGTCTTAAAAATAATATAAATATTTTTTTTTTATTTTTAACTTTTTGGACTAGTTATTTAAAACAAACGATCTAAAAAGTAATCGACATTTTTTAACTTTTTAGACCGGTTGTTTGGGAAGCAAGTCTAAATAATATATTTTAGACCTCATTTTAAATGAACCGGTCTAAAATTTTCTTTATATTTACGAAATTGTCATCAGTTATACTTTTTAGACTTAATCCTCTATAATCTGGTCTAAAAGTGTTCTTTATATTTTATGAAACTGCCACCGGTCATACTTTTTAGACCTGATCATCTATAATCCGGTCTAAAAGGTGTTCTTCATATTTATAAAATTGTCACTGGTCATACCTTTTAGACCTAATCCTCTATAATCCGGTCTAAAAAGTATTTTTATATTTAAAAAACTGACATCGATCATACTTTCAGACCTGATCCTCTATAATCCGGACTAAAAAGTGTTCTTTATATTTCCAACAACACTTAAATTTAGAATAATTGTCAACAAAGGGATTGTCTTTTATCCATTTTTTAAAAAAGAAAAAAGAAAAATTGTCAACATTTCCCTTTAAAAGTAAGCCATTTCAAAATTTCAATGACAAATCATTTCAGCTTAATTCAAACAAAACTAACTAACTGAAGCAATTCAGGATAATATCAACAATTTAATCCAGCAATTTCATCATTACAAAATATATAAAACATAGCTAAGTTATCTAAGTCATAAATTACAAATCATGGATTTCTAAGCATCCATATTCATACATGTTTAGAAAGTTTTCTAATTCAATGCACATCAACAAAAAACAACAATATTTAACTATAATTACCTCAATTTTAAATTCGGATACTTGAAATTTCTTTTCTCTACTCAACCCTAACAACAAGAACAACAACAAAGAGAACATTAGAATTAGTCCCAACATATGCAAAGCATTATATATTTTTGTTTTTTTTTTAAAAAAGCCACAAACCAGCAATGTTCTTCCACTGAGGAGGGAGGAGAGCTGGTGGGAGAGGGAGGCAGGAGGAAGCAGCGACGTAGGAAATGGAGAAAGAGGGCTGAAGGAGGAGCTGCCACTATACGCCTCTGTGAGCCACCTTTTGCGTCCGTTTCTGTAAATAGGGACGCTAAAAGCGGTTTATGTTCTTGTCTGTTTGTGCTTATTTAAATCTCTGTTTTCATGGGGGAGAGCGCAATCCACTAACCGTACAATCTAGAATCTGGCCAAACAGGAATACAATATGGACTATTCTTTGCCAGTTTTAAGTTTTTCCTTCATCATCTTCTCCCATTATTACTACTCCTCCACCTCTAAATATAGGTCATAATTTATAGTGTAAATTGTATTACAAATTAAGTCCTATATTTTAGATCGAAGGTAATATTTTTTCCCTTTTTTGATGCATAGGAGAGAACCGAAAACTGAACTGGTTTAGAAAAACCAATATTGGGGTCCGAATCCAAACCAAAGAGGAAGAACCGGTTGCCGGGTCATTGATAATTTAGCCCACGAGGCCACCGTTATTGCGGCGGGAATGGCGTCTTAAAGCCATAAACACACCCAAAACTATGCCGGTTTAGAAGTTTTGTTACTTTACGTAATAGGCATTTACGTAATAGGCATTGTTTGCACTAAAGTAGGAAGGATGGGAGAGAAAAATCTAATACAACACATTTTCAATTAGTAGTAATGACGACCTATTTTTTCCTGGCCTTTAACGACTTCGGGGTTAAAGATATCAAGCATCGTTTTTAGTATTTAAATTTATTGGAAAAGTTATTTTTTTTTTTTTCTAGGATAATGTGATGGTGGTTAAAATAGAGAGTTTGCTTTAGTTGATCACTTGATCTCCAGTTTAATTTGAACATATTTTGTTCGGCCTATAATTTGAATGAAGAATGGCTCAGTAAGTACGTAGTATATAGTCCAGTGAGAGTGACTTCGGGTTAAAGAGGTGTATTTTAATTTCTAGTGGAAATGAAGTTTGTTAGATTTTTCTTTTAGAATTAATGTCTAAAAGAATATGTTTTAATTAATGTAAGGACGATGTGGTGTGCTCTTAAAATAGAGCTTTATATCTTAGTTGATGCCCAAAATAATTTGAAGTACTAATGCAAAAAGGGGTTCTAAGACCGCCTCATTTAGATCGGAGTATAGATGCCCCGGTCTTAAATGTATGACTGGTGGCAGTTTTGTAAATATAAAGAACTTCTTGGACCGGATCCCTTATTCATAGGTCTTAAACATATTATTCAGACCGGTTAACAAAACAAACGGTCTTAAAAATGTTATTAAAAAAATTAAAATATCAATTACTTTAAAAAGAAATCTCGTATAGCCAGACTTATATTTTTCTGTAGTCCAAAATAGTAAAGAAAAATTTAAATATAAAGGTCTAAAACATTTAAGACCGGTTATATAAAAAAGACGGTCTTAAAGGTTATACTTTTGAGACCGGATATAAATTGTGGCTGGTACAAAATATTGAAAAAAATTAAACGAAAATTTTATTACTTTTAAGACTGGAGTTTTATAAGGCACGATCTTAAAGGTTAACTTTTAAGACTGTGCATTTGGTACATCCGGTCTTACAAATAAAGCGCCAAATATAATCTTCTTCGCGCGAAATCTTACCTTACGACTTACATTGCTCTCTCTGAACCCATGTTCTTCTTGCGAAACCCCTCTTCTTGTTGCGTTACCTCTCTTCCTCGCCCACCACCACCATGTTGGAAATTATGCCCTAGGGGTAAGTCATTGTACTTTAAACGTGTATGTTATTTAAAGTATTTCTCCATTTAGTTATCATATCATTTGCATGTTTATAGTGATAACTGTATCCTTAGATGTATCTTATAGATTATCCTAAATGTCCCTGGTCAGTCATCTACGCGGGAGCGAACATGAAATAAGACCAGTATAACTTTGATGAGTATGGAAATACGAATCAAAGTCATAGGCACTTATAAGAGTACAAGGTGCTGGACCGACCCACAATGAGAAAGTTGCATGAATTTAGTCGTAAGCTTATTTCATGTATAATCACGTCATAACGCCCTTTGACTTGAGATCATCATGGATTCCTACATGAGAGTCGTTGATCTTTGACCTAGTCAAAAGTCACCTTTGACTGGGTGATGATAAAGGCTTTGATCGGGATCAGTGATTTTCATGGAGAGGAATGTGATCAACAAATATGGAAATGTTGAGATCCACTGGTCAAGGAGATATACAGTTAGTTATGACCCATTCATTCTTGCTCAACAGGCGGAACAAGTTTATTATACATCATACCCCACATCCCGCCAAGGGTGGATGGGAGTTATCAAAACCAAAGCACGGAATATTATACCTAAGTCGAAAGAGTCAGAAACAAATAACGATTTGACTAAACCATTCCAAGCTGATGTGGAACATATACGTGCCGTAACTATTGCCGAGGACGATCTACCAAGCAATCTCTTTGATTCCGCCGCGGAGTTAGAGTTGATTCCTATCAATATTGACAATGAGGAATCAGACGATGAGGTGGAAGAGATTTACTTCAATAGTGAATATGAATTCGACGACAATGAGACACCGAAGGAAGGTGTGCAGGAAAAGGTCGAAGAACAAGAATCGTCTGGTTGATTTAAGTTAGTTTTTTTGTTTATGACGATTTGTTATACTACATACTTTCATCCATTCGCCAGTGTCATATTAAGTAATTTTCTTATATTTATATATATATTGATATAATGTTTATAAGTATTCACAGATGGAGCATCCAGGAGGGCGTTCAGGTAGTGGACGTACTAGTGGTAGCGCCCAGCCCCGTCCTATCAGAGGGGGTAGGGCAACATCATTTACCCCCTCTGTAGACAAAGGGCTTGCCTCTCCCCCAGAGGTGCCGCCACCTTATTTTTCATCTTCACCATCTATTACCAACTCTGTTATGGGCAGTAGAGGTGTGCCTGTCTCTCTAACTTATCCACAGCAAGAGGCAGAGCAGGTTGAGTTTACAATTTCTGACTAATTTACATATATTTTGTTTTCTTTAAGCATCTATGTTCTAACATTTTCAATACTTCTTCCTTCAGCACACTGCGTCGCCTCAGAGCCAGGTCAGGGAAGCTAGTTCCTCCGACACACCAGTCTGGGGAACAATGGATCCTACGACAGGGAAGTTGTGGATCCATCCTGTTGGTATCACCGAGCAAGTCATATAAAGTTACTAGTAATGTTATGATTTTTTACCTTTAGTTTGTATGCTAATAATATTTGCATCATTTTCTATGTTTTCAGGTTTCAGCCGTATAAGACGGTGACGAGTTTCAAAGGGGAACAAATGTTCTTTAATTTCAATCAGCCTTGGGCCAGTTGGACAGAGATTCCTCAGGATCATCGTGACACTTGGTTCACTGAGTTCTTGGTAAGTATTGTGATTTATGGTTAATAATTTGTTCTCATCAAAATGCAAACTAATTAACTACTTTCATATTTTGGAGCACTAATTGTTTATTATTGATTTTTAGGTAAAGTTTAGCTGGTTGCCTGATGATTGGGAAAATTTAAGAAAGGCTTATAACTTCAAGGGAAGCAAGTGGTTTTAGATAGATTATATAAATTGAGAAATGAAAGGGGAAAGAAAAAATGGATTCAACCTGAGGTCGCAGAACAGTTATTTCAAAGATGGGCCACCGACGAGAAATTTATAAAGCAAAGTGAAAGAAATAAATTAAATAGGGCCCATATGGATGGACCGTCATATGCTGGCGGCTGCATTCCATTTAGTGAGCATCGACGCAAAATTGTAAGTATACGTTATTTTCTATTTCAGCTTTAAATATTTTACACTTTGAAGTAATTAATTAATGGTTATTCATTTGTATTTGCAGGTAGAGTCTAGGAATGTTCCTCTAGAATTGATTCCTTGGACCACCTTTGAGCGAACTCATTCCCAAGAGATTGAAGGTGGTGGCAAGCAATGGATTAACGCCAAGTCTCAGCAATTCGTGGTGAGAGATTATTAGATTTATTATTTGTTTCAAACAGTAACATATTCTGTAATACCCTAAAAATCCGTATCAAAATATACCTATTGAAAATAGGTGAATATGAGGTTTCAAATATAAGTTATAATTATCTTATTTTCTAAGGAAAATATACTATGGGAATTAAAGGAAATGAAGTGTCAAAACGGCTTAAAAATGCATTTTAGGGGCATCAAATGGCCTAAAAATATTATGATAAATTCTAAAGGGCAGTGAAATAATTATTAAAAATTAGAAAGAATATTGTCCTTAATTTAGACAATTTAATAAATTATTACCTTGGAAAAATTAAAGGAGAAAAATCAAAAAGTATTGTGGGGCCATAAATTGACCCCATGATTTTTAATATTTTACATGGAGCGTAGAATATCAATGTCAGTCCAATAGTTGTGAGATAATGATTAGTCCTAAGTAAGAAAATTGTCAACAATTAGTAAGGGATTAATTAAATAATTACTGGCTAATTGATTAAGCACGATTAGGAGAAAATCCAAGGGTAATTATGGAAAACCCATTAATTAAATGTTAATGCCTAAAATTAGCATAAAATATATTTTCTAATTAATTGGAAAAGATTAGGAAAAATGAAATAGATTATGTACATGGAAATCCCTAATCTTAAAAGATTGTTAAACAAAAGAATAACCAATGGGATAAGTGCTTAATTGGGTAATTAAAGCTTGTAAGTATGAATTAATCAAAGTTTGAAAAGTCAAGACTTGTGGGGAAGGAGTGCTAGCCGAAATTTTAAGAAGAAAAGAAGAAGAAAATGTTGAATTAATGAGGTGTAAAGTGTTGTAGAAAACTTAGTGAAGAAGTTTATGAAAAAGCAAATAGGATAAAAGACCACCGATAGAAACTAAATTCTATCTAGAAAACCACGAACTAGGTTTCTAAGGTCAGGAAAGATTATAAACCAGTGTATTTTTATCTCGGAGTAGGCTGTCCCCGAAGTCAATTTCGTTACCGGCGGGATACTGAGATGAAAAGACAGAACAGATAGTTTGTGGATAAGGGCAGATAAGACAAATGAGAACCTATAGAAAATAAATCCTAACTCAAAACCCTTGGATTAGGTGGGAAATATCTGGACATATTATGAATCAGTGAATTTTTGTCCAGAAGTTGACGTTTCCGGAAGTTATTTCCGTAACCGACGACGTTTATCCGAAAATCTTCGGCAGGCAACGAAATGCCCTGAATGGAATCAAAAATTTATTTAACCAAGATATTTTAAAAGAGGAAGAATAGACCTTCAGGGCTATGTTGCCGGCGATTAGAACACCGAACGGAGACTTTATCGGTAGGACAACTTCATGAACAAGTTGATGCCATCATGCATGACATCATTTTGGAGAATTTTGGGGAGGGGGAGGTCGGCCAAGGGGCTTCTTGGTGGAGATTTTTCCAACTCCCAAACCCTAGAATTTTTTGCTTATAATTGAAGTTGGAAGTTGGAAGATTACCGTTTTGCCCTCACATTTTCTTCTATAAATAGGCCTTTGGATTCAATGTAAACTCACACCAAATCCTCTTGTGGATTTCGAATTAGAGAGAAGTGAGAGCTAGAGAGAGAAGCTCTGGAGAAAGTTGTAGTGAACTTCATCAACGGGTAAGTTCTTCGGTTCATAGTTTTAGTTCGGTAGTTCTTGAAGTTCTAGAGTAGATGTTGTTTTGATCTTTAATCTTCCAAGTATGATTAGATATCATGTTTTAGGGTTAATTAAGGTATTAATTTCGAAAATAATGTTGGAGGAAGAGTTATGGCAAAATTTTGGAAGATTAAAGTCAAAGTAACGAAGTGCTGGCGAAATTCCGCCGATTAGGGGCTCAGGGGTAAAATGGTCATTTATGACTAAAATTTCCGTCGTAATGATAGATCCTTAATAAATGCGTTGTTATCTTGATAGGATATCACTGATTACGTTCTGATCAACTGTCGTACTGTATTTCGACAAATACCGTTTACCGTCAACGAAGGTACGTTCGCGTACTGTAACACTAACTCTGATGGTTATATTATGCATGTGTGTGATGTGTGTATGGTATGTATATATGTGGTGTGTTTTTGGAATGCATATTGATGTTAGAAGATAGTTGTATGCATGTTGGGAGCGATATATCTATAATGCTGGGAGCGATACATCTGTAATGCTGGGAACGATACAACTGTGATGCTGGGAGCGATATATCTGCATGCTGGGAGCGATACATTTGCATTGGTTGGGTGTGATTCATATGTTGTGTTAATGTTGTTCTGTAACCCATATGTGTGTACGTAAACATGAGGTTAACCGTTACCTGAGATCCGGTGCGGATCTCAGCTCTTAACATAGCGTCGGGTCGGAAGGACCGAGGGGCCGAGGAGAGAGGAAGCGGCAAGCTTAGAGATCCGGTGAGACTATCTTTTGTTGCCACGGCGTAGGGATCGCCAGGAAGACACTTTTGTTGTTCTTACTTTTGAAAACTCTCGGTTATCGTACTGTCTCTATAATTAGCCAGTGGGCATTTTGAATATATATATATCAGTTACACTCTTGCTCTGATGCTCTACTCTGATGAAACAATTTTATACTGCTTTTGAAAAACAGGATGTTACATATTCATTTCATTTTACATGTCTTATTTGTGATGTATTTTTGTGCTTGTAGGACAACTATCACCAGCTGACGCAAGAGAGAGACTCAAAAATTGAGAACGACCCGTCGTCCTCTTATTCAAATAACGAGAGTCTCTTCACACTACTACAAAAAAACCTAAAAAATGTCCTAAATAAGGCCCATTTAACGTCCCTTTTCAGAGGGACGTCTGAACGGGGGATGTCAAAAAATTTGACTTTTGGCATCCTAAAAAAATTCAGGACGCGTTACATAAGGCATCCTAAATTTTGTTCAGGACACCTTATGTAAGGCGTCCTGAATTGTATTTTAGGACGCCTTATTCCAATTTTTTTTAAGAAAAAAAAAACCTCGTGGGGTTGGCCACGGACGAACAAATCAAAAATCAAATTCCAGAAATACTTTTTTTTTTACGTTACAAACAAGAAATTCCAGAACCAACAAGAACAAGAAAAGAACACAAAGAGAGTCATCAAAACAGAGACAACAAGGAAGATACAATAAAAAGAGAAAAAAACCTAACAAGTAATGATCCCCTAAAATGGAAGGAATAAGGAACAAGAATGCAAAAAACAGAGTAATTCCAGATCTGCAAGAGACTTGGTGTTCATAGTATTGTCTTGGCGCCACGAGGAGATTTCCAAATCTGCAAAAATTGGTGCCCTCTCAGATCTGAAAAATCAACAAGAGTCAGATCTGGAAAAACACTTATTGGCGGCAGCGTTTTGGATGAAATCGATGGCGACTCTTGTTCCAAAGTGCAGATTCCGGTGACATGTTGCTCAGTCTCCTCGCCCTCGCCGTTGTCTCATTCCAAAGTGCGGATTCTGGCATCTCGTTGCTCGGTCTCCTCGTCCTCAGCCTTGCCGTCGCCTCCTCACCCAGCCAGATCGAAGAGTGTTGAAGGAGTATGAATAGATCGAAAGAGAAGATGGGGTGCAGAGGAGAGAAGGGGAAGGCGTATGTGCAGATCAAATGAGAAGAGGAGGCGTACGTGGGGGTGTTGGAAATTAAATGGTGTGCAAAGGAGAGAAGGGATAAATAAAATTAAATGAGGGATGGTGTGCAGAGGAGAGAAGGGATAAATGAAATTAAATGAGGGATTAGAAGAAGTCATGCGCGCGTCACGTGGGGGTGTTAAAAAGTGAGTATTTGGCGTCCTATATTCTAATTCAGGACATCTTAAAAATAATTTTTAGCGTCCTACATTTAAAATTAGGACATCAAAAAATTTCCTGGCGCCAAAAAATTATCAAAATGTACCAAATATTTCATTTTTGGCGTCCTACATTCAAATTCAGGATGCCAAAAAATTTCCTGGCGCCAAAAAATTATCAAAATGCGCCAAATATTTCATTTTAGGCGTCCTACATTCAAATTCAGGACGCCAAAAAATTATCGAAATGCGTCAAATATTTCATTTTAGGCGTCCTACATTCAAATTCAGGACACCAAAAAATTTCCTAGCGCCAAAAAATTATCAAAATGCGTCAAATATTTCATTTTAGGCATCCTAAACATGTTTTAGGACACCAAAATTAATTTTCGACATCCTATAATTATTTTTTAGGACATCTAAGTCTCAAAGTTCAGGCATATAATTACGAGAATGCCACTGCCTACACATTTTACTTCCTTTTTTAAAAGTAAGGACGTCTTTTAGGGAAGTAATATTCATTTTTTGTAGTAGTGTCATTTAGGCTGCAGGCGGATTTAACAAGAAAGGGAGAGTCTTCGGGATGGGTGCCTCTGCCAGCGAACTGAAGTCGTCTACGAAGCGCTCATCCAGCAGTGTTGGAGGTGTTCCTGCAGATAGACGTAATACTTTTGCTATCAATCGTGAACCATTATTCCCTCGTCCATTTAAATGAAGTACAAAAAATAAACTGACTTTATAATGTTGGTTTTGCAGAAGATAAGAAGGTAAAGGCGTTAGAAGAGAAGGTGAAGGAGTAAGGAGAGATACTTAATGAGATGTGAGCACTTATCCGATCCCTATTGAAGGAAAAAGGTAAGGGAACTCCTGGTAGTGATGACGATGCTAGTGATAATGATAATCAGAAAGCTGTTGTTTAGACTCTTTTTTTTAGTTCATTTTGGTCACAACATTATAATTTGTAATATTTTGTTTTTGCTATGTAAACTCTTATGATTGTTATAATTTATTTTTATGATATACAAGTCTATTTATTTTCTAATTTTTTTTATATTTTTTATGTATTTATTTTTCTTCTGTTTTTTTTTTTAATAAATTGGATTTTGCGAGGGAAAAGTATTCCCCCTCGCAAATACTGGATTTTAAGAGGGAAAAGTTTTCCCTCGCAAATTTTAGGATTTTGCGAGGGACAACTTTTCCCTCGCAAAATCCAGTATTTGCGAGGGGGAATACTTTTCCCTCGCAAAATCCTAAATTTTGTGGGGGAAATTTTTGCCGTCGCAAAAATGGTTTGTGAGGCCAATTTTTGTGACTGACTGTTTTCGATCGCAAATTCCCCCGCAAACCATTTTTGCGACGGAAAATGCATTTCTTGCGACGGAAAAGTTCCGCCGCAAAACATGGCTTTTTTTGTAGTGATTCTTTTCCTAGGGCTTTTATCTTCAAACACATATTTACTTTAAAATAAAAGCGAGACATAAATATGATAAAGATAAAATATGATCATTTATTAATAATGAAATACTACAAAGTAGAAAGATGTGCTTATTTGTCCTTACAGATTGTATCTAGGACACCTAAATACTAACACTACATAGATTAAACGACTTCATCATTTCTTCATTGATTTGATAGAGTTTTATGTTGCCTGTCGAGAGCCTAACACAACCCTCCTCCTTTATCCAGACTTGGGACTGGCTATAAAATATACGTGGAGTGAAGATCAATACATACACATACAGATATATCTATTTTATGTTGGATATGGTTTAATCGCATCATTAACAATATATAAGTGGTAAAAAAATGTGTTTGGTTTGTCATTTTTGGCTCTAAATGATATGAGGCTCATAATTGTGTTGGGTGGCTTTTGTAGATTTCGTTTTGCACAGCACAGTTTCGTTTTTCTTTTTCTTTTTTTCTTTTTTTTCTTTTTTGCATACAAAGTTGATTTTTATGATAATTTAAGATTGTGGTGGCATAATTTAAAATTCGCCCGTGCAAAGAAGAAAGCTGATTTTCTCCCCATCATATCATCGAAGTGTGTGGTTGACCATACTATATGCCAGCATCGGATTTATTTAATGACATATACAACTTTCACCGACATATAATATATTAATGATAGTATCTTGTTAACTTTCATAGCATCCCATTCGCTGCATGAGTTATCTTCAATTTCTTTATAGTGCCGTACGTTAGTTGTTATATATGGAAGAAGATCATATTTGATGGTGTCTTAAATTACTATAATATAGACATTGTTTATGATTGATTGCTCATACATATGCTTGGATTTTCAGTAGTGTTTCTTTTCGTTTTTTTTTTTTTTTTTTTGACAAATGTGTAGGTGACATATATTTTGTAGGAGTAAAAGTAAAAAGAAGGGGCAAAAGCGAATACGGCAGCCGCGTTTTGCATTTCTGACAGTGAAATTTATCATCTTGAAGATGGCTACAGATGGCGCAAGTATGGCCAAAAGGCCGTAAAAACAGTCCTTCTCCTAGGCACGATAATTACCTATATTTTTCTGTAAGTTCAGACAAAACTCTCTTTACATACTTGCCTTAAACGCCGTAAAAACACTTTAAAGAAAACTAAAACTATCAAGCACCTAATGTGTTTGGAAAGCAGAATGAGGAGGAAATAAGCATGGTAGAGAATATGAAAGATCATACTAAGAACATTAATGCGATTTCAGTGTGTGTATAATGGAGCAGGCGTTTAATTTGAACATGCATGAAACTTGTTTCTGACTATTTGTATATATTCTCAGCCATGAACATATTTAGAAAAGGGAGGGATGAGCGACTGTGGGAAAAAGGAGGGAGGAGGGAGGGGCAACAGTGGGGAAGAGGAGGGAAGAGCAACGGTGGGAGAGGGGAGAGGACGGAGGAGGGAATAGTGACGGTGGGAGAGGGGATAGATGAAGGAGGAGCTGCCACTATGTGTCCCTGTGAGCCACCTTCTATGTCCCTTTTTTAATGGGTCCTAATTTTAAAAGGGATGTCTAATATGTCAAAATTCCTATACAGAATTACAAAAATAACACTGCTTTTACTTTTTACTTTTCTTTTTTGAAAAACAAACGTTTTTTTGAGAAGTAAAATCTCTATCTTATAATAGTGTCATCATAAGACACATAACTCGCAAATGTTTTATCTATATCTAAACATACCAAGTAAATTATGGAAAACTGAAATCTAGGCAAAGAATCATCTTGGCTGTTCCTTATTTGTCCCTGCCACTGCAGTGGGGGGAAAAAAAAGAGTCGGCCTTCACGGGCTTTAGGTCTAAACGAGTGAACCTCTTTAAGGACTAAATGGGGTATTTGTCTAATTTTTTCATAATTTACTGATGTTGATGTTCTCTCAATAATAATTACTCCCTCTGATTCTAATTATAGGAATTATTTATCAGAATTTTGAGAGATTAAGGAGAGAAATTAAATTAGTTAATTATAATTATTTTCCAAAAATACCCCTACTGAAAATTGAAAATTACATCAATGCAAAATTAGTTGAATCAAGGGTGGACACCTAGTATAAAAAGTAAGAGAGGCTGGGTCACTTTTGATGCTTTCCCTGTTTGTATTTCCACAAAGTTGGTTCAGTCGAAAGAGCATGCACCAGTATGCAAAAGGTAATAATTTTAAATTGTAAAGTAGGAACAAAGAAGTTTACGTGACATACACAAGGACTAAAATCTCCCCACACTAATATTTGGATGTCAACTGGCAATATGTTAAATTTAAAATACATAATGAATAGGTTAAGGTGCAAAAATACACATATATTTTGGTCAAAAGAGTGTCCAGTAGCAAGTGTTTTTTTAGGTGCAAAAGTGATTATGTGGTTACAAAAGTGGAGCAAAATTACACATTGACCGTTAGTTGACTTTTTCTGTACTAAAAATGATGACGTGGATGATGACGTGGATGTTAATGCTTTATGAATTATAGATCAACCCCAGATACATTTCAAAAAATTTCAATTTAGTCCCTCTATAAACTTTTAATATTTTCATTTTAGTCCCTGGTCAAAACTTGCATTTTGACCAAGGACCTTCTTCTTCCTCACCCGAAAGGCGGACCAGAGAGATCGAGCGATTTCTCCATTAAACATACTCCATGTGTTCCTCCTTCCCTCTCTTCCATTCTCCATTAAATTCGTTCTCCCTCTCTCTAGCTTGAAAATGATGCCCCTCCTATGGTCTTCAATGTTCGTGTCGTTGCTCTGTTTCTCCCATTTTCAGGTTGCCGGCAATGGAGGGAAAAAATGACGATGAGACATAGAGCAGGGTATCATTGGTGGTGTGTAAGGTTATAGCTCAGTGGGTTCGATTTATAATTCATGAACAAAATGGACAGAAAAGATTGGCAGAGAGAGAGAGTATTGCCACACACAGAGAGAGATAAGATCCTAAATCCTTTCACACCCTTTTTGTCTGCATCGTCATCTTATATAGCCATTGCCTCTTTAATATCATGTACTCTTCGTGAAGGCCTACACACACGCAGGCTACGTCTTGGACGCTCTGGTCCAATATCTACCTCAGTCGAGCCCACTCCCGCATTGGTCATAACATGGTGACGATGGTAGTGAAAAACAGAAGTTGGAAGTTGTCGGAATCTGGAAAGAATGAAAAAAGAGAATGGAGAGGAATCTGGAAGTTGCCGGAATCTGGAAGTTGCTAGAATCTGGGTGATGATGGAGAGGAAGGGTGAAATTTCCGACGGTGGTTATTCTTCTCTCACCATCGATTCACCAAAGCCCAAGCTCTCTCATCGACGGCGGACTTGATGGTGATGGGATCGTCGATGGTGGTGGTGCTCCGTTTCCTTCCCTTCACCTCTCAAGCTCTCTACTTTTTCTCAGATTCAACCCGGTGGACTGGAGAGGAAGAATGAAAGAAGCTCTGTGCTTTTTTTGCGAGAAAGAAGGGAAGAAGAAGTTGAGAATGGAAGAGAGAGAAGGAGCAACAGGTGGCAGTATTTTAATGGAGAAGTCAGACCCCACTGCCACGTCAGTGTTAGATAACGGTTAACTAACGGTCAATATGTAATTTTGGTCCACTTTTGTAACCACATAGTCACTTTTGCACCTAAAAAAAACACTTGCTACTGGGTGCTCCTCTGACCAAAGCACATGTGTATTTTTGCACCTTAACCCTAATAAATAATGAATATTAAATCAATTAGAAGACGAAATTCTATGCATTAATAGACAATCATAATTTCATAATAAAAAATATAATGATTGTTAAATTATACTAGGCGTGTATATTTGTTATTATCATCAAGGTATAAATTGAAAAAAATAAAAAGTATAACTGAGGTGTATATAACATTAATGAGTTGCAAACATTATTTACTTTATAAAATAAATATATAGGTGCATTATTAGATTATTACTGTCTTTAATTATTATTGAGAAAGTATAAATAAGAGTATTATAGGAAAAAATTGACAAAAGTTAAAACTTTCTCTTATAATTAGGGTCAAAACCAACTCCAAAATGTGTTCCTATAATTAGGACCGGAGGGAGTAAAAAGGAAAATTTTCTTAATGTAACCAAATTTAGTAAATAAATCTTATATTAAAAACT